>JZKD02S1716107.1:700786-715128 GCA_000966675.3 Picea glauca | reverse complement strand
GAGGGAGGTGGATATAGAGTGAGGGGGAGAGAGGAATAGATATAATAGAGAGGGTTGGGGGAGAAGGAGATAAGGGGAGAGAGGGAGAGAGAGATAAAAATAATAAGAGAGGTCGAGTTTGACATGGAGAGAGAGGGAGGGAGGGACAGGGCTAGTGATCTGGATTATTTTCCACACGAAATGAGAGTGGAGATATAATAAATAAATGTACATAGATATATCAAATATACAATAATATAACAGAGATATATCATAGATACAACCATAAACACTGAGATACAATAATACACAATTTCTATTAATGAGCAAAATGTACAAAACTGTAGAAATATAGAGTGAAAGACTCGCTAGAATGGTGACAGCTTATCTCCGAGAAGAGATGTAATGACTATGCTCATTTGCAAGAATATGATTGTTATAATGAGGCTCCAAAGGCCTTTTTAACATAAGGAAAATCCAAAACCCTAACCCGGAAGATGAAAATCCAACAGTTTTGTGGACCATGTTTTGGTTAGTTTGGTGTATCAACTTCTCGGGGGCATAACTTTGGCATACGATCTTCGTTTGGGGCACATGATAGCTCGTTGGAAAGGTATAAATGAGGAGATTCATTGTGGGGGATCAATGAAATCCTTTTATTATATTTGAGATGTTATATCATAAAAAAATATTCATTTAGGCCCTCAAAATGGCCCCGCAAGTTCAGGACCCGAAAAACTACTAAAATAGTAAATTGCCAACAACCTGTTTTGAGCCAGTTGGAATAGGTGGGTGGCCACTAATATGCACCTAGATCAATCCTCCCTCATTAGGATGAAATGGTCTCCATTTCATTGATTTCCCAAGGGAGAGGTGAAATCGTTTGTTGAATCTGAATCTTGGTGAGGTGCTTGCCTTGCTAGAGAAGTTGCGTTGCTTGGCTTGTGGAAGGTTGTCGAGAACCTGATGAGATAAATGTGTGCAGAAGGAATATTTTCACTTTTATTCACTCTTTTTTATCTTATTCTACTGGATATAAGATTCTTGGACTGAGGCTGTAGTGGTTGCAGTTTCCTTCTATTCACCTTTTGAACATATTGTGAAGACGCTGAATTTTGTAGTATGAGATCTACCTTGTGGCACTGTTTAGGTGGGACAGTAATTGAAACTACCTTTGGTATCCTGTAGATATGAAACCCCAGAGTAAAAATGACACTATGGGGTCGAGACTCATAAATAGCATGAAACTTCCACTTATATGGTTGGCCCAAAAGAACATCACAGAAATCCAGCAGAGCAACATCACTTAATACCTCATCCTTGAAGAGTTGGATGCCCTATGAAAATCAACACTGCTGGCTGACATGAAGATATCATCCCCGACAATGCTACTCAATGTTGTATGGTTGCAGGTGTGGTGTTGTTGAAAATCCAAACTCTTTGATGACGTCTGTTGAGAAGAGGTTTTTCTGGCTTCTGCTATTAAGAATAAAATGCAGTGGGGTCCGCTTCACCCGCATTTGTGAATGAAAAAGGTGCTTCCCCTCTTTAGGATCTGCTGGTTCTTCTAGTTGAATTGTTGTAGTCGTGACAGTAGCAATGGGGTCTGTGTCGATGATTTGTCTTCTCCCATAATTTTTTGAATCAAGGTTCGACCCATTTCTTTGATCTCGACCACCAATCATTGTTTTGAGCAACATTCATCAGTGTCGTGCCAGGGGATTTTGTGAAAATCGCACCACTTTTTAGTTTCCTTATTCATCTTTCCATTACCCTTATTTTCCTGTGGCTTGGAATGGTTTTCTAAAGACTATTTGTTAGGGTCATCTTTACCATACTTTGGTTGTTGCAGATTTGTAGACCCAAACTTCCACTTGTTTTGGTGCTTAAATTTCTTCTTGATTTTAACAACATATCGATAAGAAACACCCAATGATGAGATGTCCAAAAAATCCATTTCAGTTTAGATGTATCTATGTAGAGCCCCACGATATTTCAGAACCAAATGTTGCTCAGAGTATTTGATACTCATCTTGGTGCACAAGGCATGGAAGGTATTGGTGAACTCCGACACTGCTTGACCCCTCTCTTGTCGTAGTGTGGTCCATCTCGTGTACTAGTCGTCATAGTTGCCAACAAGGTAATATTGTTCCTTGACTGCATCCATAAAAATTCCCATGTGGAATCGACCTCATATATTCTAGACTCCTATGTGGAACTTTGCTCCTAGTAATTTTCCCACCAATGTTTGACATGGGGGAGAGCCTTATGGAGTTTGAAGGTGATCTTTTCCATGTCGGAGAAATTATGAACAAAGAAATAACCTACTATCAGATTTAACCATTTTTCTAGGGCTTCTACATATATCTGTCCTTTAAATACAAGAATATCAAAATTAACTTGTATATTGAAAGGCGAGGTGCCTCCAAAATGGTTTCTTGATGAATGTGTTCACGTTTTTATCGGAAGGAGTTGAAGGATGTGGGAAAAATTCTTCATCATTTCGTCCCTCTGCCGCGTGAGAGCTTGCTCAAGCAACAGATTAATAGAATATTCTACTCCATCATTTTTCTTTTCTTCTGCCATGGAGGGTTTCTTGGGCATGTGAGAGAAATTTTACTCAAAAGAGACAAGCTCGCGACCCAAATTTCTATACTCGGACCTCGTCAGGGACATGCACTAGAAAAAAAAACGATCAAGAGCAGCCTGCTTTGATACCACTGATCTGGATTATTTTTGGCATGCAATGAGAGCAGATATATAATAAAGAAATGTACATAGCTATATCATATATCCAATAATATAATAGAGATATATCAAATATATAACCATAAACACAGAGATACAATAATACACAATTTCTATTAATGAGTGAAATGTACAAAACTGTAGAAATACAAAGTGAAAGACTCACAAGAATAGTGGTAGCTTATCTTTAAGAAGAGATGTGACAACTACGCTCATTCGCAAGAAGATGATTGTTACAATGAGGCTCCAAAGGCCTTTTTGTTAGAAAAACAAGATCGCAGAGAAATAAAATAAAAAAATGCGAAAATAAAACACAGAAGATACACAATACAATAGAGACACAGATATACGTGGTTCACCTAGTGTGGGCTACGTTCACCAGAGAAATTGCCAGGTCCTTCCTTTATTATTATCCAAAAAATGAAGGGATATAATCTACAACACACCCGTTGTAACTTCCTCTTCTTTCTCTCACAGTCTCCTCACTCAGAATACAATATTTGCCATGATGCATAGCCACAATACATTTGTCTCATAAAAGAGAGTTTCCTTCTACGGAAAAAACACTATCATAACTTCTACCATCAGATCTGCGAGCTTATAGTAAATGATCCAGATTTACTATGAAATTACAATATACATTTACAAGGCAATTTTTCCTTCCGGGGCTTCACTCCCGAATCCCCGCCGGGGGCTTGCTTGCCCCCGGACCCCGCAGGGGGGGTAACCCCCGCTGCACTCCCCTGCATGGAGGAGTGTACATTCCATGGGGTAAAAACACGACTGAAAAGAAATGCCTCTGAATCAAGAAGATAATCAGGCTCCACAACCAACACTTTTTAACATAAAGAAAATCCAAAACCCTAACCCTAGAAGATGAAAAACCAACAGTTGTGTGGACCCCGTTTTGGTTAGTTTTGTGTATCAACTTCCCGGGGACTGAAATTTGGCATACGATATCCATTTGGGGCGCACGATAGCTCGTTTGAAAGGTATTGATGAGGATATTCATTTTTAGGGCTCAATAAGAGCCTCCAACTACCAATGAGGTGTCGTATCGCGAAAAAATATTCATTTAGGCCCTCAAAATGGCCCCGAAAGTTAAGGACCTGAAAAACTACTAAAAATAGTAAATTGCCAACAAATTGTTTTGAGCCAGTTGGAATAGGTGGGTGGCCATTAATATCCACCTAGATCAAGTAGAGAGAGAGGAGGTAAAAAGAGGGGCATAGAGAAAGAGGGGGGAAGAGAGAGAGGGAGAGAGAAATAGGGGGGAAGAGAGAGAGGGAGAGAGAAAGAGGGGATAGGGAGTGGTGGGAGAGAGGGGTACATGTGGAGGAGAGATAGTGGAGAGGGGAGAGAGTGGGGAGGGTAATGTTATCCACTCTATGCTTTCCTAGTCCATTCTCACACATTTGTGTCACCTATGAGAAGAAAATATCATAATAATCATTATTAAATCTGACCCTTAATTTCACTGCATCTTCTCCTCCAAACAATGATGATGTCACTTTCTTTCAATCCATTAGTGTCTTCTCACAATTTTAATTCACTTGATGCTACCTTTTTCATATTTTTATATCTTATAGATTTTTTTTTGAATAATTACTATTATAAATCTTGCAAGACAATATATGTCAATAAATTAGTAAGAGAGAGAAAGGGGGGAGAGTGGGGGAGACAGAGAGAGGGGATATAGTGAGTGAGAGAGGGAGAGAGATACAAAGGGAGGGGCATACAAAGTGAGGGGGAGAGAGGGGTAGGTGTAGGAAATAGAGAGAGAAGGAGGTGGAAGAGAGAGGGGGGGTATAGAGGGAGGAAATAGATGGAATAGAGGTGGGCATGAGGGGGTTGGGTGAGAGAGACAAAGGGGGAGGATGTGATATAAGGTGAAGGATAGATGGTGTTGCGCCTATTTTGTCACCTAAATGAGCAAAACAGAGGTACTTACAAGCCCAGTTGAGTTAGCTAGGCAAGACAATAGTGAATGCAAGAATTAGAAACATCAAGCATGTAACATAAACAAAATACTAAGCTAAGAGAAGTAAAAGAAACTAAACCAGAGTACATAAGAAAAATAGAACAAGAAAGAAACAAGACTCATGCCACCGATGGAAATGATTGTATTAGTGGAAAGAAAACACCAAAGAGAAAGTGAGACTTTGGGTCCCTTCTTCCTCCAAGGGAGGGCTCTTGGAACCCCAAGATTGAGCTCTTCTTACAACTAGCAAACTTGAAAGAAATGGTGAAAGAATCCCAAGCTAATTCACTCAAAAGGTGATGTGAATAACTCCAATGAAATACTGCTTGTATGATCTTGACAAGGAAAGAGGATCCTCCAAGAGAATATAGGCAGCATAACAATACAAATGAATTCCTTGAAAATGTAGTGCACCCATGGCCTCTTTTTATAGCATAGCTTTGAGGTATTATTCAACCAGCTTTTAGTGTGAACAAAGGGCTATTTAGGGCACCCTGAGGTCTTTGACCAGCCACCCAGCTGGATTCAGCCAAGATTTGGATGTCAAATCGACTTGGAAGATGAACCAGAGGTGGGTGGGAAGCTGACCAACATCATAAATGCGCCATTCTGAGGTGTGCGCGGCTTTTAGCGTCCACAGTCGTGCCTCGGGCACATGCACAGTTTTCTGGCATTTTCAACTGATGTGCGCGTGCTTCCTGTATATCCTTGGCGCATGCTGATTTTATAATTGGTTGTATAGTTTTGAACCTTTTGGAAATGCATTTTGGTAATTTTTGGTCCATGGGTGAACTAATAGCTGTTTGAAGATGTTGGATTCCTGTAACCATTTTCTGATGAATTTTCAGTGACAACAGATGCCCCCTGATGGATGAGGTTAGGAGCATACGTATAGCCGAAATTCATCAATGTTTCTTCTACTGAGAGTATCATTTTAAGAAAGAGCGATGATGAGAGTGTCAAGAGTGACCCGTTTGTGAGAGAGGGGGACCTGTAGAACCCAACCTGTCGCAAAGTGTAAAAAAAATAAACTGTGTACAAACAAGGCAGGGATGCCCCATGCTCGTGTTATGTAACTCAAAAAGTGTAATATAGTAACTAAAGTTGTATGTTGGTGTAGATGACTGCAGTGCCCTCAAGGGCATGTTGATAATAGCAGAGGACAATTCTGATGGTGAATAGACTCTGAAAAGAGGAGATGATACTTAGAGGAAGTGTCGAGGATTTGTGGGCATTGATGGCCTAACAATGTTCAGATGTCGTCAGCAAATATAAAAAAAATTGCACTAGTCACAATGTAAGACCCACCGCAACATGAGAAAGTGTTGAAGTAGAATGTGGTGGTGGTCAACGACATAAGAGAGAAATGATGGTTCTCTCTGTGCCATCCGAGACATCTCATTGTAAAGGTAATGAGAGTCAAGATACTGTCTCCCTACTGGAAACTGTGTTGATGTCGACAGAAAGGGAGACGCAAATTCGAGAAGTGGAGGGCTTCATGAAATCCACTTGGACAAAATAAGGAACTAATGAGTAACATGAATGAAGTCCAGGAGTGGTGAGACTCAAGACTGCCATTGGTTGGGGAGATATGCAAAGTGGCAGCAACCGTGAAACTGAATATAGTGTCAGGGGGATGACTAAACGTGGGTTAAATTGTGCCAGAGGCATGACAAAGTAGACAAACTCAAAGATCAGGGGTATATGGATGGTGGGATACTCAGGGTTTATGGATGATGTCAACAGGAGTAGAAAATAATGAATGCCCCAACCAAGGGCAACATGGGTTGCTTTGCTGAGAAAAGAAGGTTGCCAAGGGTGATGACAAAAATCAATGTAAGTGCTGGAAACAAAGGCTTTTTACAATTACCGAAAGAATAAAGAATGATTTGGGATGACTGTGCAGATACAAAAATGGGTGCCCCAGTGTAAGATGGCTTGGCCGATGTTGGCGCAAGTTGCTTGGGAAACAAGTGGAGGGTGAGGGCCCCATAGGTGGGTTTCTGTATGAGATAAATGAATGGAGGGCAATCTGAAAATGGGCAAACTGACTGTGGATGAAATGGATGGTTAAAGATACTACGGAGGTGCAGTCAAAATGGAACCATGAGGAGATAACCTGGGAGTCCATTGGGAAAGCTATCAAAATGAGAAGAAGGAGTATGTGGTTGATTCTTGGAAATGCGTAAGACTATCGGGACTACCATCCCTAGGGGGTGAAAGAAGCATGAGTGTCAAAGTGCCAAGGGGGACTATGAATGGGACAACTCATGTGGGGAAGAGTGCTATCGGGTGACAATACTAAATTGCAGTGGAGCTCTTAGTAATGTAGAGCTGGATATGAGGATCCTACAGGTGAATGTCAGAGGGTGTGACTGGAATATGCAATTGGTATTCAGAGGGAATGATAACATGCCAGTGTCGATTGTTGGTCACTATAATTGCTTAATTGATTCAAACAACCAAGTGATACATTAATTATCAACCCAGGGAAGTATTTTATTTCAAAGATAACCACGCACTATATATTCTCAATTCCAAATGCAACTTACAGTTGTAGTAAAAGAAACTATGCTAATCACACTTGCTTAAATATACTGAAGTTCTGAATTAAATTACAGGAAAGTAACTTCCCTATTACAAATCTTAAAGATTAATCTAATAATCCTGGATTACATTACAAATAATACTTGCAATGGGAAAGAACAACTATTCCGCAACTAGAGAACAAGACCCTTACTCTCAAACAGAGACTTCAGCGCTAACACTCTTTTATGAAAACAGTAAGCAGAAGACAATTAACTCTATCTAACAGAGAACAAGGCTGACTAGTTCCTTCCTTTCTAAGCAGGAGCCTTAAGCCCTATGTCTGTTTTAGCATACTTGTGAAATTTAAGTTCATCGAGAACAGGATGGTCTGATCCCTTCCTTTCTAAGCAGGAACCTTGCATCCAGTCCCTGACTAGCACACTGCAGAGGTAAATGAAATCTACATAAGACAAGGTGTTCTGATTCCTTCCTGTCTGAGTAGGAACCTTTAACCCAATCCCTGGCTAGTACACTTGCAGGATTAAATGAAATCTACAGAAGACAAGGTGTTCTGATTCCTTCCTATCTAAGCAGGAACCTTTAACCCAATCCCTGGCTAGCACACTTGTAGAATTAAATGAAATCTACAGAAGACAAGGTGTTCTGATTCCTTCCTGTCTGAGCAGGAACCTTTAACCCAATCCCTGGCTAGCACACTTGCAGAATTAAATGAAATCTACAGAAGACAAGGTGTTTTGATTCCTTCCTGTCTGAGCAGGAACCCTTAACCCAGTTTCTGACTAACCTCATAAAATCATCACACAAGATTGCTGATAAAAATAATTACGAATTTCATTTAATAAACTAAGACAGAGTCAGTAGTGTTTCAGCAAAGCGGTATTCATTAAAACAGTGTTTCAGCAAAATGAAAATTAATCAAAATACAAACAAAGATTGAATCAACACACTTCTAAAACTAACGGGTGAATCTTGTGATGAAGGTGGGCCCTCCCTTCTCACAAGATTCCCCTGAAACGAGAAAGCTAGAGACGGATAATCAAAATAGTCTTCTATTCATCTGTCAAAACATCATATTACAATCTGCAAAAGTGAAGTACGTCCCTCGCTCTCTGAAGCATTTCAATACATAAAAACTTGGATCCCTCGAATGAAGAATTCCCCCTTATTTAAAGAGGGAACCTCCTTCGATACAACATATCAAAGATTACAATGTATATCTGAATCCTATCTTTAGTCGGATCTTCTTTCTAAACCAGAGCAAGATGTCCTATTCTTACGCAACAGAAATGCTATTACAGGAGCTGGATGAGATATCACTGAGTAACAACTTCTTCTCGTAGCTGCCAACGCTGTTTCAGTATCGCAATTCACAGGCTGTTTCAGCCACGTGAATTGTGCTCTTGACTGTGTCGGCTTTGGTGCTTGTTGACTGCTGACTGTAACGGCTTGTGTTTCAGCATCGTTGGTTCTGGCGGTCTCTTCTGTGTTTCATCATCTGCAGCTCGGAACTCTGTAACAACTCTGTGTTTCAGCATCTCCAGCTCTGGACTGTGTGACAATTCTGTGTTCCAGCAACAGCGACCTCGGACTGTATAGCTTCTTGTGTTTCAGCAACAGAGACCTCGGACTTGTGTGACAGTTCTGTGTTTCAGCAACGGGGCTCAAATGCTAATCTGCAGTCTAATCAATGGTTAAGTCCAAAAGTAATGTAAAATATTATGCAAAACAGATTAAACGTATAGTAATGAGAAGGGACGTTGTATAACTTTGGAATGATCAGCTAAAGTGATAGTATGAGTTCAAATATGGGTGATCAAGAGTATAATAGTGGCAAAAAGTATAGGCAAAAAGGTACATAGTGTGGTCCTAACATCCCCCCCAACTCAAGGTGTTTCATGTCCTCAGGCAACTCACTCTAAATCAGAGTCTTGATACTGACTCTGATCATGTAAGTTACTCAAGCTGTAACTCTGGGAGGTACTGTCGGTTGGCGTTCTGAACCCTTGCACCTTCTGCAATCTTTTCCACGCTGCTGTTTCTGCCTTCTTGGGCAACTTATAACTGAATTGATACCTTTCTATTGGTAACCAGAGAATGGAAAAATAAAACTGTACCCGATCCAGTTTTCAGCACAATGCCTAACACACTGGATGTAGTTGGGAATCCTGGAGATTGCTACTTCCAAATTGGCAGGACCAAAAGGATTGTGCTGTTGTCTCTTCCCCATGGATTGCTGCCAAAACAGGTTATTGGCCTGGAGGGCAGGAATCTCTATGGATCTGATGATGTTTTCACAATCCTGGAGCACTTCTGATTGTAGCTGTTGGACATGCTCAGTCACCCCTGGTTGTTTTAAGAACTCATAATATTGTGAGATAAAGGTAGCTGCCCTCTGAGGTTTTGGTCTAATCCAGAGGAGACGATCTTCATTTTGCTAGGCAGCCAAAAAGTCATCTTTCCAAACAATTTGGTTGAGGAGAAAAGAGGTGGATGCTCGAATTTGAATGTCCCCAACAAGGGGGTTTATATTGAGCAACCTGTTTTCTGGAATAGCCTCATTGTGCAAGTATGCCTCACAGAGGAGGTGCTGATCCCTGGTAGAGGCGGCTACAATTTTTTTTATAAAATCTGCTGACTGTATGAATTCATGGGGTTTACCTTCTAGAACAGATTTGATCTGAAAGAATGTGAGTCTCTCCATCAGGAATAAAGAATAGTTGGAAGAGGGCTTCCTAGTGGCCAGTATCTTCTGCACCAAATCAAAGACCAGGACCAATCTGCCTTTCAATTCTTTGTTCTTATTCTTAATCTCACGAGCTTCCTCTCGTATCTACTCTAGAGCTTCCTAGTTGGAGAAGGTGTGATTGATCCAGATTTGTTTGTGCACTTGCAAGTTTTTGGCCTGAGTTTCAGCATATTCCTTCTTCCATCTTTGAATTTCTGCGTGCTCATCCCATAGCTGGGTAGTCTGTGTTGTAGCGTGGGAAGTAATGAGATGAGGTAAGGTTTGAGTAGATTGTTCCTTGGAAGTGGAGAGATGAGTCTGATTGGGCAGTGTGAGTTCCTCCATTGGCACAGTCTGTACAGCCTGGTTGACCAAAATAGGGACTTCTTTTGTTATAATGCAGGGCTTAGTATTCAGCTTGCTAGGGCCTGCTGATTCTTGTGTTGCAGAAGGTTCAGTCTTGAGCTTGCTAGGGCCTGCTGGTTCTTATGTTACAGCAGGTTCAGTTTTGAGCTTGCTCAGGCCTGCTGGTTCTTGTGTTGCAGCAGGTTCTTTCTTGACTTCAAAAGGTGAAGGAGTAGGGGTTTCCCCTAGTACTGGAACTTGAATCACCTGATAGCCTGCCTGGTGGTAAATATCGCCACATTGGCAACACATGTATTCTTTACATACGCTCTCTGTGGTTGCCTCTGACAAGGTTGTTGTTCGTTCTAAGGCGTACCGATTTAATTCTGTTTCATATGCTTCCTTTGCCTAGGCTAATTCTTGCTGATATGCTTCCAATTGAGACTTTAAAAACTCATTTTATTCCAATACATCGGCCATTGTAGGTACGAATTGAGAGATGACTAGTTCTTGTGTGGCAGTCATACCCTCATGAGCTGGTTCTTGTGGGGCAGCTACAGGAATGACAATTGATGCTTGCGTTTCAGCCTCTTGGTGTAAGGAGAGTAGTGTTTTAGCACCTTCAACTTCTGATTTCTGCATCTCAATGTCAATGTCAGTAGCTAGTTCTTGTGTTTCAGCCGGAGCACATGGGGTCTCTAATTCTTGTATGTCAATTTCTGTGTCAGTGGCTAGTTCTTGTGTTTCAGCCACTTCATTTGAAACAAATGATGTCTGGGCATCTGGTTCCTGTAACTCCATGTCAATATCAGCAGTTGGTTCTTGTGTTTCAGCCGTAGCTTTTGCTTGTGCTTCAGCTATGGCTGGTTCTTGTGTTTCAACCACTGAGTGGGTAGCTGTTTCAGCTACTTTATATGGGACAGATGGTGTTACAGTATTCTGGGTAGCTGGTTCTTGTGTTTCAGCGCCCGTGGTTGGAATAGGCAAAGATCTCGAGGTTGGAAAGGTTGGAGGTGGATGGGGTGTTAGTCGAATTGGTGGCGTATCTAGGGTAGTGGTCATAAAGGGTTGCCTCATTGAGGCTCTTGTTCGCTTTTTGCGCAAGAAGGGTGGAAAGGGGGAAATCTGTTTTCATTTTCGTGGAGGTATTTCCTGAATGATGGGGAAGGCTACATTTTCTGGTTCAGAGTCATCACTGAGAATGTGAAGGGTGGGAGTGGATGACTCAGGTAGGGTATGTGGTGGATTTGGTGGGGTCGGGGAATTGACTGGACTGGTTGGTTCTTTGGACGGGATATGGGGTACTTCGGGAACGTTTGGGGAGTTTTGCTGTTGCTGCTCCTGGAGAATTTCAGCAGCTGGTTGAGGGTTTATAGGTGGGTTATTTACTGGGGGGTTTTGTTGGGAAAAACCCCTTTGAATGAGTAATTGGACAAGGCGATGGTGGGTGAGTGACAGGGTGGGATCTTTTGCCTTTCGACAGTAATGTGCCATATTCTTTAAACAACCCAGCAAATAATATGGAATATTGACCCGTCTATTATGCCTCAAATGAGAAAGAAAAAGGAAGTCGTGCTGATAGACTACCTGATAGCGACCTTCGCAGGTCAGGTAGTGCTTGATGAATTTGGCGACTCCCGGCCATGGAGGTGGCAGTGAACTGAGCTGAACGCCTCTGCTCTGCAATACAATTCTTTCCTCAGGCAAGTAGAAACTCTGCTGGACATCCCTGATGATATGCTTTCGACTGAACATTTGAGTGCCGTCTCTGGGGAGGCCTGAGGCTTCTACTATGTCTTCCTCTGTTACAGATATTCAGACGCCTGCGACTACAGAATGGTCCTCCTGGAGATTTCGGGCGAACTGTAGGACGTGCTGTTCATTATACTACTGGAGTCTGCGGAAGTAATTAAGCCACCCTGCCTATTCGAAGATTTGATACGCTACTGGATAGTGTTCGAGCAGCGCTGTGGTAGCGGGTTCATTCCTTATGATGGATCCTCCCATGGCTACTAGCTTAGTAAAATACAGCGTCGAGAGTTTGTGTATCAGCTCTGGTACAAAGTGAGTTTTTCCGAGGGACTATGCAGGAATAGTGGTTAAATGCGTGAAAGGGTGGTGAATTAGGAATGGCGGCAGTGAAATCGGATGAAATGATGGTATCGTGGATTTGATGTGTACTTCCCCTCCCGTCAAGTGCGATTAGTCATAATTACACTTGAATGGTCATAATGACGTAGAATCTTTCTCATTAACTATAGTCTAACTGAATTACATAAATTTTACATACCTCGCCTTACCATTTGATTCGTTCTGCAAATATCATGCCTGTCCGTGGTAGTCCGGTCGTGACAGAGAATTTTGATCGAATAGATGAATTATGTTGAGGGTTTGTTGTTTAGGAGGACGAACTATAATCTGAGGGCGTAAAAGCTTGTTGACAGATGATGTTGAAAAACCGGTGTTTCAGCAATAGAGAAGAACGAAACAATTGCGAGATGAAGCACTGCTGGGAATGGTGTTTCAGCATCAGAAGAAAGTCAAAAGTGCTAAACAGTGGTGTTTCAGCATCGAAAGAAATGATGAAAGTGCTGAATAGTGGTGTTTCAGCATCGGGAAAAATGATGAAGGGTTGAAGAGAAAAGGAGAAACAATAGCTGGACGGTGTTGTTTCGTCGGCGAAGGGTGGTGAGGAGATGGTGGACTGTAATGTTTTGGGAGTGGGAAGAATGAAAAGTGCTGAACAATGGTGTTTCAGCATCGGGAAAAATGATAGTGCTGAACAGAGGTGTTTCATCATCGGGAAAAAAAAAAATGATGAAGGGTTGAAGAGAAAAGGCGAAACAATAGCTGGACGGTGTTGTTTCGTCAGTGAAGGATGGTGAGGAGATGGCGGACTATAGTGTTTTGGGAGGAAGAACAAAAAGTGCTGAACAATGGTGTTTCAACATCAGGGAAAAATCAACAATGCTGAACAGTGGTGTTTCAGCATTGTGAAAGCTTGTCTCTTTGAAGTAGGATCGTCCTCTCTTAGTGGCTGTGCTTCGCTCGGGGGTCTGCAAAAATTGACTGTAGCATGGTGTTTCTTGACAGAGATTTATTAGTAAATAAAATCTAATCTAATCTAATCTAAAGAAAAATTAGCTTAAAAAGAATTAATTGTTATTAGGGGTAGAAACCCCCTCAATGAAGAGCAAATGAGCATCTGCCATGCATGTGGCCTTAAAATCTTCTTTAGAAATAGGTTGCTGGTACAGACGAAGCCGATGACCATTTACAAGTAACGGAGTTCTGGAGTCATCGATTGTGAGAAGCCTTACTATTCCATTGGGGAAAAATGTGTCTATTTCGTAAGGGCCAAGCCATCTTGTACGCAGTTTTCCTTGAAATTCTTTAAACAGAGAATCATACAGTAGGTCCCAATTACCTTTTTGGAACTGCTTGTTCTTGATATTTTTGTCATGCCATTGTGATCTTTGTTGTTGGATTATGGTTGTTTGCTGAATGACATCTAGTCTTTTCTCCTCTAGTTCATTAAGCTGCTGCAACCTGGCTATCTTTGCATCAGTTAGATCAAGGTTGACAGATAGAGCAGTCCTTAAGGTTTTTATCTCAAATTCCACAGGAAAAACAACACTCTTTCCATAGACTAACTCATAGGGAGTAGGCCCATAGTGCTTCCAGGAGCCTATAGGACCAATCCTTTCTACTTTCCTTCACTGTTTTTGTGAGAATGGATTCTATTACTTTGTTTGTGCTTTCCACCTGTCCGTTAGCTTGAGGGTGGTATGGTGTAGTCATTCTCTACTGAATATGATATTTCTGAAGGGTGGCTTTGAAGCCATGAGAAGAGAAAGGAGGTCCTCCATCTGTGACTAATTCTCTTGGCAGTCCAAATATGGTGAAGATGTCCTTGAATAAGAAATTTATAACTGCTTCTTCAGTCGCTCTGTGGAGTGCCTTGGCTTCCACCCATTTAGTCATGTAGTCTGTGCAGACCAGTATATAAACTTT
>JZKD02S1716107.1:635379-686426 GCA_000966675.3 Picea glauca | reverse complement strand
TGCTTGTTGTTGTTTGGTTCACAATTCGACCTGCACTTCTTCCTTTCATCGTTTCAGAGTAAGTTTCCATGCCATAATTTCATTTTCTATTCCTTCTTTGTTGTTCAGTGTTTGCAATTTGAAAGTAAGAATGTTTCCTTATTTCTACTGGAATGCTCGTCATATGTTTCCCATTCCTTCTGTGCTTCGGCTGCAGTTTAGTAATAGTTGGAGATACATATGTTGTTTACTGGTTCGGTGGTTGTTGCTTGTTTGCTGGTTCATTGGTTCATCGGTTGCTGGTTGTTGTTGTTTGGCTCAAGTTTACGAGTTTGAGGCCCTAGGGATGCAGTTGGGCCTGTTCGTGCTTTCTCGCTGGTTTGGTGCTTGTTGTTTTCTTTTGTTTACTTTGGCTTTGCAGGGTTGGGGTCCTACGTCGATAGTTGGAGTTGTTATTATTATTATTATTATTATTATTTGGGCGCTTTACGGTGTTCAGACCCTGCACCCACGAGTGGACTTGCAGTTTTGTTATTTGTCGTGTCTAGCGAAGTCGAGATCTATTCTGTTGTAAAATTTCGCTGATACTTCAGTGTTGACATGATAGAAAATAGTGACATAAGAAATAATTGGACAACTACATGTGCAATTTCAATATCCGTTGTTTTTTTGTTAAAATAAAACATGTGCAAGTTGCACTTATAAACCATATATGGTGGAATGTGCCCATATCACAATACATGTTCTTTATCCTCTACAAAGAGTGGTGTGACCACGATACAATTTTTCTTTTACTTGAAATATGATATGTACATCAAAGATACTGCAAAATTATATTTCCATGTCTGGAAGCATATCTTGACACTTTGCCATGGAAAAACAAAATCGTTTAGCTATGGTCATGCAATTTCTTAATATTTTGTGGCTTGTAATATATTTTGGGTAGGGAAAAACTTTATATATTTATAGCCATGGATGGAGAAAAGAAAAGGTTCATGTTTCTACCTATCTTTTATTCTATTTGTTGATTCTCATTTACTGTATGTACATATTACTTGTTCTCTGGTACATACTAGCTTCCATTCATGTTCATTGTATTTTGTGCGTTCCCACATTCAAACAAACAAAATAGCTGGAGAAAATGACGGAGTCTTGACTGCAGCGGTGGAAGAGGAGATACAAAGGTACATGCTTGTACTATTATTTCATATTCTGTTGTTTTGTATTTCATTTATTGTCTGTATATGTGTTCACCTAGTTTATTGTATGTAGATATTGTGTACCTTCCTACATAATAACTTATCTTCATTACATGTCTTCATGCATACTAACTTCCTTCATGTCCATTGTATTTTCCCTGCATTGCTACATTTGAACAAACAAAATGGCTGGAGAGGACGATGGACTCTTTGGCACAAATGTAGATGAGGAGTTACATAGGTGCATACCTGTACTCTTATTTCATATTCCAGTGTTGAGTATTTCATTTATTGTCTGTGTATTTGTTGTGCTTGTTCTACTGCTTTGCACCTTTTTTGTTGTATGTATATACTACATATCTTTTTGGTTATTCTGATGTGAATCATATTCTGTTTGTTGTTACATTGAAATAAATAAAACTGTATTTCTTTCTTTTACATGTCTTTCTTCATACTAACGTGCCTTCATGTCCATTGTATATTCGACATTGCTACCTTGGATGAAACAAATTGGTTGGATAGGAAGATGAATTCTTCTATGAAACACTAGAGGGGTCTATGGTACAATCTTCAAAAATGTATACCAACTATGTTAGTAAATTAAATATACAAAGAGGGTGGGGGCATATAATATTAGACTAGAAAATGATGATTTGGAAACAATGGGCCTTTGTGCCCTCCCCATTTCTACTTTTTCCATTTTATATTATCCCTTTTGATTTCTAATTTCTCTTCTTAGTTGTCTTTCCGAAAATGCCTTGGTGTGTGGGTTAGTAGACTCACGGGTTCACATTTATGGTCATGCTTCTACCTTATTCCATACTTAGCCACTTTGTTGATTGCGGGTGTTCTGTGATATACATATTGGTCGTCGTGCCCCACCATCACACCCTATTTACTATTACACATTTTTTCAGTCAAAAATTCCGAGGCATACAATTTGACCCTCGGGTCCTCATGTTTCCTGAGTATCCCTTGACACCCTATTTCGTATTCCATCTCCTTCCACCCTGCATGTGACATTAAGGACTATTATGGACAATATACAATGCATATGCTTGTTTAGTCCTTCTAATGTTCATCTACACATGCTTGCATTAGAAAAAGTTGGACTAGTGACATGGCCATGAGCAGTTAGTCATCCTAGACATCAACAGACTGACAAGGCCAAAGGTAAATATGCATACGTTATGTTCCTAGTATTTTTACCAAACAAATATCCTCATCTATTTATTCATCTATGGCATGGTGAATATGCTGATGTCATCTACAAACATACTTTGCAGTTCACAAGAGGTATCAACAAGTACAAGTGAGACGCCAAACATAGCACAGGTTCCACAGACTAAGAGGTTTGGTTGCAAAACTCTGGCTCCATAGTTCATCCAATTTGTGAGTCTACTTGTATATTTATGCCAAGAAAAAAATAAAACAAAAAAATAATGCACACTACCATTCACTTTACTTTTCCTGTTCAAAAATTGTCACCAGGTCTAAACTTGTATCACAAAAAATACTATCAATAGAGGGCTTGAATAGCTGTCGAACTGGGCAAGTTTTCATCAAGGACATAATGGTCGTCTATAACACCTACTTGGACAAAGAAAACAAAACTAGATCCATTATGCGTGCTAACATGACAGACAAGGAGGCCATGATGATAGTCACACTGACTATTCCTACATAACTTATCCAGAAACATGCAGAAAAGATATTGCCAGGTAATGGGATATCTATTACAAATTTTAATATATTGCCCAAAATAGTATATGACCGTGGTGATTGTGATCAGATTATTTCGCTCAACAAAACAAGTATTGTGGAAAAAATTCCTGCTATTTGTTCAAAATATCGTTTCGTCTCGAACGCAACTATCAACCAACTTGCATAGAGAAATGACATTTACCCAATCGGAACCATTGGCGCAACTGTCACACTGGCGAGAAAACTTGGCTCGCAACACATTCTCCATATAAAAGATGGAGAGTCAGACATCGACAAGGCAATGGTATAGTTCTCCATATCTAGTTTTATTCTTTACTTTCGCATGTCCATGTATCTTGGTTAAGTTACACAAATATTTCACTGTTCCATGTTGCAGCTGCAATTGTTCGATACCTATTCAAATTTGTTTTCGTAAATGGAACAACAATTGCATAAAGGGAAATTTCCACTTCTGCTCTTAAAAAATATAACAAAGAAAAGGGATGTTAGAGAAAGGATCTTTCGCACAACCCAAGCAACATTTGTAATAGTGTTGCGAGAAGACATAGTATAGGATATGAAGAAACTAGCTAGCTCTACAACTATTGTGCATATACATCTAGAGATTCATCCTCACTTTGCTCATACAAATAGCCTTCACCAAATTTCTGTGGATTTTTTATTTTTTTATTTTTTGGGGGTGCAGTTGTATATTATATTATTCAATGTATTAATTCCTATGCTCGCGTTTCCAGGTTGAAGGTGTTTTGGTTGCAGCGAATGCATACTCGACCCCCTTTGAGCTTGTATGTACGAAATGCAACTCTCCTGCTTTTGCTTCTGCTTTGATAAGTGATGATATGATTGATTGTCTATGATGCAGTAAAAAATGTCCATACATATATGGACATTGCCTCAATGCTGCCATCCGAACCGTGGGAAACACAATCATGCATTGTATAATTAGACAACATCTGTTACAACATGTGCTTCATGGGTTAGCAGAATTGTCATATGAAGCGTACCTACAGAAAAAGGCAAGCAGTGTCTACATGCTGTGTGACTTTCAGATACATAGAAAATTTTCCTTAAATGAGGACAATGCAATATTGGATATCAATTGAAAACAAAAATAAAAAAAATCATATCAAGCTTTGGCAGGAAATGAAAAATATCTCACGTGTCTCTGTAATATTTCTTCAACACCCAGATGAATGATCGTCGGACTCGAGTACTTGAGAATCTAATTACAAATGCAATCGATGTTGTTATTTTGATGTTTTCTTGCATCTCCCAGTGAGAATTTTGCATATCTGTTTCGGTGTGCAAATAAAAAAAAAACATGGTAGCTACTTGTGGCTTTGATAGAGGAGCCTGCACGTTTTTTGGGTTCCCAAGTTGGACAATTGTTTTTCAACTATATAGCCATGAAAATATTTCTGCAATTTTTTTTTGGGTGCCCGAATAAAACAAACATTTGTCTCCAACTATACATTTATGGTATGGTATCTTCATTTTCTCGATGCCCTAATTGAAAAAAAAAGGACTCAGCATGGATTGAAACATCATCTTGAAATTTTCAGATCTCGCTATAGAGATTGCACACGCATAATATTGTTTGGTCCATAAATGAGAAGCATGAAAAAAAACCCCATAAAAAGTATCCAACTGTAAATAACTCGGGCTCGTCCTTTGACCCGTCGAAATAGCTTGCTCATCTAGGCAGAATCATCAGGAATTTCCAATAATATTGGAAAATTGGCTTGTTAAAACTAGTAGTGATAGACCATGGCAGTATCATAAGAAAATGTCCATAGTGATCTTGCTTAATGGTAAAATATTAATCGACAACTTTCTTGTTCCCCATTTTGAGATCTGGTTATAGCTAGCGTACAGTGGCTAAGCTCCGCTAGTTTTGTGTTGTCTTCTGTTTGGCATACTTTTGTTCATATCCCATGGCCCTGGTTATTTTCTTGTGGGAACATATACCAGATGTAAGAGAAAACCAATGCCATGACGTGTTTTTTATATATATCAAATTGTTTGATGCAAAGGTCGATGCATGCTGCTCTATGGAACCTCGTGGGATCTTGCTTGCAGTCTGTTTGGTGTTTACTTGGTTCTTGGTTGTATGCTTTGTTCTGGAAAATTAATAATACATTCAGGATATTTGCATTTTTTCTATGATCTTAAAGACTATAGAGGACATGATTTTCCCTTTAATATAATCTCCATGACGCAAATGTAGTATGTGGCTCATTTTAGCACTTTTCCTTGATCGATGAACTTAGTAAAATTAATCTCTTGGAATAATTTGAAATAAAAGAGTATATACTGTGCGAAGTCTAATGGAGCTATCATATCAACAAGAGGCGATTAAAATTCAAATTCATCATTGTTATACTTGGGGTGAAGCTAATAGTAAAATAACTTTACTTAGACATCCCAAAATTGATTTTCTTGTAGCTTTTCGAGGCTTCTCTTATACAAGCAGATCCTGGAAACTATAAGCATGGCTTGCTGTATCTATTCCTTGATTGAAGAACCTATTCACATGTTTAATGCACTTCATAGTTGTTGTTAAAACCATCAATGAGGATTTCATAAACCAATTCCCACTTTCGAAAATTGCCATCCCCTTTCTTTTTGCCCTGTGCTTTCCATTTCTGGCTACTTACTCGTTTTTCGGAAAATGTCTAGGTGCGGAAGTTGGCAGATTCACGTCTTCAAATTTCCACTTACTTTTATATCACCAGCCCGACCGACCACTTCCCAGTTTCATATTAAAAAAAAATTTTGGATCATGGGTTCCCGGATAGGCAGTTTCAACATTGCGTTTCCATTGTTGCGCCGCTTACAAACAACACTCAAACTTCCGTGATCTACAAATTAGAAAACGAATTCCCCTTTATCTCATTTTTAGCACTTTTCCTTGATCGATGAACATAGAAAAATTAATATCTTGGAATAATTTGAAATAAAAGAATATATACAATGCAAAGTCCAATGAAACTATCATATCAATGGGAGGACATTAAAATTCAAATTTTTCATGGTTAATACTTGCGGTAAACCTGACAGTACAATAAATTTACTTACACCCCAAAATTGATTTCCTTGTTGCTTTTCGATGCTTCTCTTATACAAACAGATCCTCGAAACTATAAATATGGCTCATTGTATCTATTCCTTGATTGAAGAACCTGTTCAGATGTTTAATGCACTTCATAGTTACTATTAATACCATCAATGGGGATTTCTTACACCAATTCCCGCTTCCGAAATTTTCCATCCCCTTTTTTTTCCCATCTGCTTTCCATTTCTGGTTACTTACTCATTTTTTCAGAAAAATTCAAATTCGTCATTGTTAATACTTGTAGTGAAGCTGACAGTACAATAACTTTACTTACACATCCCAAAATTTATTTCCTTGTATCTTTTCGATGCTTCTCTTATACAAACAGATCCTGGAAACTATAAGTATGGCTCGTTGTGCCTATTCCTTGATTGAAGAACCTGTTCACATGTTTAATGCACTTCATAGTTACTGTTAAGACCATCAATGGGGATTTCCTACACCAATTCCCACTTTTGAAAATTTTCATCCCCTTTCTTTTTTTCCATCTTACTCGTTTTTTTGGAAAATGTCTAGGTGTGGGAGTTGGCGGATTCACGTCTTCAGATTTTCGCTTAGTTTTATATCAGTAGCCCGACCGACCCCTTCCCCGTTTGATATTGTACAAACTTTTTGGATCGCGGGTTCCCAAATAGGTGGGTTACTGGATAGGCGGGTTCAACATTGCGTTTCCATTGTTCCACCGTCTACAAACAGTACCCAAACTTCCACCATCTACAAATTAGCAAACAAATTCCCCTTTATCTCATTTTTTAGCACTTTTCCTTGATCGATGAACTTAGAAAAATTAATTCCCTAGAATAATTTGAAATAAAAGAATGTATACTATGCGGAGTCTAATGGAACAATCATATGAAAAAGAGGACATTAAAATTCAAATTCATTGTTTTTATACTTGCGGTGAAGCTAACAGTACAAAAAATTTACTTAAACATCCCAAAATTGATTTTCTTGTAACTTTTTGACGCTTCTCTTATACAAACAGATCCTGGAAACTATAAACATCGCTCGCTGTATCTATTCCTTGATTGAAGAACCCGTTAACATGTTTAATGCACTTCATAGTTATTGTTAAGACCATCAATGCGGCTTTGTTACACCAATTCCCGCTTCCGAAAATTTACATCCTCTTTCTTTTTGCCCTCTGCTTTCCCTTTCTGGTTATTTACTTGTTTTTCGAAAAATGTCTAGGTGCGGGAGTTGGAAGATTCACGTCTTCAGATTTCCATTGTTACTTTTATATCACTAGCTCGACCGATTGCTTCCCCGTTTCATATTGAACAAACTTTTTAAATCGCGGGTTCCTAGATAGGTGGGTTCAACATTGTGTTTCCATTGTTTTGCCGCCTGCAAACGACACTTGGAATTCCACGATTTATAAATTAGCAAAGAAATTCCCCTCTATCTCGTTTGCTTTCTCTTTTTGTTTACTTGGTCCTTTTTCTGAATGTCTCATGCTTTTATATACAACACCCAAAGTTCTGCAATATACAAATTGCTTGCTCAACATTGCACTTCCACTGTTCCCCTACATACAAACAACACCCAAAATTTCGTGATATACAAATTGATGGCCGAAATCTATCACTGTGACATACAATTTGACCATCGGCCCCTCATGTCTCCTGGGTATATCCTGCGGCCCTTTTTTTTGTAACCCGCCCAACTGCTTTCCATACTTGGGCATTTCTTGGAATCTGTTTCACAGGTTGGTGGGTGGACGAAATGTACAATGCTTGGTCGCTCTTCACCATCCTCGCTACCTTCATACTTCTTTCTAGATATGCATTTATTAATCTTTAATGCTAGCAGTTCATCATGCAAGAACCATTAAGATTTTCATTAATGTTCAGAAGGCCGAAGAAGATTTGTCATTAATACGAATTAAACTAAGATTTGCGGAGAAGAGTGTTATCCTTTCCAAGTATTCATTTCAAACATGATGCAATCTCTTTCGTGCATCAGTCGGTTGGCGCCTTTAGGAAATCTCTAATTCTTAATCGCTCTTCACCGACACCGCCACCTTTGAACTTTTTTCTAAATATGCAATTAGTAAGCTTTAATGGTAATAGTTCATTATGCATGAACCTTGGAGATCATCATTGATTAGCGAAAGGCTCGAGGAGATCTTCCATTGATATGCATTAAACCAAGATTTGCGGTGGGTTATATTATCCCTCCCCAATTTTCATTTCAAACATTGTTTGGAGCAAATGGAAATTCTCGTTAACTTATGGCAGCAATTCTATCCAGATACAGTAAACACCTTCGAGCATGATAGCCAAAGGTTCCAGTATTCTAGGGCATATTCTTACTACTCATCCCCCTCCACCCAGGAGCAAAAAAGGATATGGTCCCTTGGTACACTGAAAGATATATTTCAAGCCAAAGAATTCCAAGGCAACCCTACCTACTCAGACAACCTACCCAGTTGCATTGATGGATGGCGCAGAGGTTGATGCGATGGATTCTGAGCTGAAAGAAAATGATCTGATGGACGATGATACGGAAATGGATTATGGCAATGCAGAGACTGTTCAATGGGCGATACTTCCCGGCTCAACGATGGAAGTCCTAACAACACCAAAAGAAGGAGTTTCATAAAAGAAACCGATGCTGAGCGCAATAGCCGCTTTGCAGCTTGAAAGTAGGAATTCTAGAGGTCCAAATTAGTCTGTTGGGAGTCTTTCACTATAAGGAAATGATCTGTTGATGCTCCCAGAGATATATTTCAAGCCAAAAAATTATTCAATTGCGGGACCACTGTCCTGTTCTCTGGATATACAATCAACATCTTAGGGAATGAGGACCATAACTCCCACTGGTGCAAGGCATATTCCTACTAGTCATCTCCTTCCACCCAGAATGGACTAATTTCGGCCTCTGGAATTGCACGTGCAACCTGCGTCCCTGAAGATTTCGACTGTGGAGAGGCGGTTTCTTGGTGTGTCCTAACTTTTAGTTAAGGGATATTCCATTTGGCCTGCAATTTTTTTTGTCTTCTTCCTCACGGGAAGCTTCAGAGAACTATCAATTTTTCCATAGGATGATCCATCGAGGAGAAGACTGCAAGGATTTCTTAAATAAAAAAGCATGGTAATCAGTTTTGTATGCATGTTGAAGAGCATCTCGATGGCTCCTGCATGTTTCAGATACTGTTCCTGTGTTTATGGCAGATATGTTCAATGTTTTGGCCCAAAGAACTCGGTCCAATTTTTAAGGATAGATATACAGTGCTCAGTGTTCTTTTTTTTAAAATGGATTTAATATTAAAAATTTTTCCTTGGAGTCTTGGTTGCTGCTTCTTTTCTAGATTTAACACCTCTTCTCATTGGCATGGTTCAGTAGTCTCGTAGTTCTTCGATATTTTATTTTCTTAGGTAATTTTTTCTAAAATGGAGCATCTAACAATTATATGACAATGCACCGTGTCGATCCATAAGGCTTTTATGGAAACAAAAAATGAATTTCAGACAGTTTCAAACCAAAGTTCAATTCTATTCGTAATGCAGATAGAACATAGCAATACCAAATCACAATGTTGTGGCAAGATCGTCATTCTTGTTTCTAGACATGCAATTATCAAGCTTTAATGCTAACAACCCATAATGCAAGAAGTTTAATACTTAAGTTAATATGTTACAATCATGGAAGAATGTATCAAGAACACACTTACTCCCACAAGTTGCAATAAAATCTAATCTTCAACAAAACATTTGCTGACAATTACTAGAAAATGATGGTTTTTCAACAATGGGGCTTGTTTGAAACCAATTCGCACTTATGAAAATTGACCTCCGCCTTTCTATTTTCCCACTCTTTTATCCCCTGTAGTTTCTCTTTTTGGTTACTTAGTCGTTTTTTTCGAAAATGTATTGTTGCGCGGGTTGGCGGATTCACGCGTTTTGACTAAGTGCTTCCCCTTTGTTTAAATTTCACTTTCCATTGTTCCGTAACCCGCAAACAACACTCCAGCTTCTGCGATATGTAGATTTACTTCTGGACTCCCACATCATCACCTCTTCCGTGTTACACATTTTGCACCAAAATGTTCTGATATATACAATTTGATAGTCGGGGCCTTATGGCTCCTTGGGAACCTGTCACCCTATTTTAAAGCCCGTCTGATCATTTTCCACACTTGACCATTTCTTGACATCTCTTTGGCGGATCGTCGAGTTCGCGGGTTCAGGAAATTTCAAATTTATAGTTGTTGTTTCCTGTGCCCGCTACCTTCAGATTTATTTCCAGGTATATGCAATATATATACAACTTCTCCAACAACATATAGAAAATATCTTGTCATGAAATGGAATATCTATTGCATATTTGAATATATTGGACCTTCTTTTCCCTCTTCTATACTTGACCAAATTGTCATTTATTTTTCCCCTCTACTCTCTCTTTCTCGTTACTTAGTCATTTTTCTGAAAATGCGACTCCGACCAACCACTAGCCATTTGATGCCTAGGAACTTTTCAGATCATGAATTCTTGGGCAGGCAGGCTCTATATTGCACTTCCATTGTTCTGTGGCCTGCAAAAAACACCCAGGCCTTCGTGATATACAAATTTTTTGCCGCACTCCCACATCATACCCTCTTCCGTGATACATAGTTTGCACACGAAAGTTCTGAGACCTGCAATTTGACCTTTGGGTCCTCATGTCTCCTGGGGAGCTATTGTCACCCCATTTTGAGGCCCCTACATCTGCTTTCCATATTTCACCATTTCTTGGAATCTCTTTCGTGCCTCCAATTCCATACTTACCCGACTTTTTTTTCTTGTGGATTCCCAGACATGCGGGCTGCACTTCCAGTGTTCCTTCATCTGCAAACAATCCCCCCCACTTCCAAGATATACAAATTGACTTCCGTACTCCTACATCATCCCTCTTCCATGTTACACAACATGCACTCAAAAGTTTCGATCAATACAATTTGACCATCACGCCCTCATGTCTCCTCCGAGACCCTTGTCAGCCTATTTTGATGCCCATCCGATCGCTTTCCACGACCATTTCTTTCAATCTCTTTCGCGAATCGTTGGGTTGGCGGGTTCATACAATATCCAATTCCTAGTCATTGTTTTCTGTGCTCACCACCTTCGCACTTCTTTCCAAGTATATGCAATAAGTATATAACTTCTCTAGAAACATGCAGAAAATATCTTTCCAGGAAATGGAATATCTATTATAGATGTGAATATATTAGACCTTCTTTTCTGTCTTCTATACTTAACCAAATGCCTATTTCTCTTTTCCCTATACTTTATCTTTCTCGTCACTTAGTCTTTTTACTGAAAATGTCTAGCTGCACGGGTTGGCGGAGTTGCAGGTTCATGACTCCTACATCAACCCCTCTTCCGTGTTACACAGTATGCACTCAAAATTTTCGATCAATACAATTTGACTGTCGAGCCCTCATGTCTCCTCGGGAACCCTTGCCAGCCTATCTTGGAGACCGTCTTCCGGATTCCTACATCAGCCCCTCTTCTGTGTTACACAGTATGCACTGAAAAGTTCCTATCAATACAATTTGACCATCAGGGCCTCATGTTTCCTCGGCAACCCTTGTCAGCCTATTTTGAAACCCGTCCGACCACTTTCCATGCCCATTTCTTGCAATCTCTTTCGCAGATCATACACAATTTCCAATTCCTAGTCATTGTTTTACGTGCCCGCCACCTTCACACTTCTTTCTAAGTATATGCAATAAGTATATAACTTCTCTAGAAACATGCAGAAAAGATCTTGCTAGGAAATGGGATATCTATTACAGATGTGAATATATTAGCCCTTCTTTTTTGTTTTCTATACTTAACCAAATATCCATTTCTCTTTTCCCTGAACTTTATCTTTCTTGTCACTTATTCATTTTTCCGAAAATGTCTAGCTGCACGGGTAGGTGGACTTATGGGTTCACGTTTGCACTTGTTCTTTTATATCGCGACATCTACTGACTGCTTCCCCATTCCATACCCAGCCACTTCTCCGACCATAGATTCTTGGTAGGTGGGCTCTAGATTACACTTCTATTGTTCCATGATCTGCAAACAACACCCTAACTTCCACGATATACAAATTTACAACCGGACTCACATCATACCGTCTTCCATATTACAGTCTACCTATCATTCCCTCTTACATGGTACGCATT
This sequence comes from Picea glauca, assembly GCA_000966675.3. Taxonomy (NCBI): domain Eukaryota; kingdom Viridiplantae; phylum Streptophyta; class Pinopsida; order Pinales; family Pinaceae; genus Picea; species Picea glauca. Next base: position 674,251 of record JZKD02S1716107.1, on the reverse strand, counting down.
TTGCATTGAAAACTTCTGAGACATACAATTTGACCGTTGGGTCCTCACGTCTCCTATGGGACTGCTCTTTTGTTTCTTTGTCGCCTCAGGTCTTCCGCCAGATGTTAATATTGTCAGAGCCAACATTAACATTCAAATGAGAAGATTCCAAGAAGTTCCTAACAAAGCATAATAACAGGTTGGACCTCTTGTCTGATTTCTTGGAAGACCCAATGGTAGTTCCTGAATATATCACAAGTTTGCATGTTAGTTCATTTAGAAATCCATTCTACGAGCCTTCTTACAACAATAACGGGACATGGGTCCACAACAACTATTTCCTGGATGGCTCTTTATATTTTGTATTTGACAGTCAAGGAACAAGCTATATTTGATTGGGGCAAGCTAATTTCCCATGAAATTTGTTCCCAATTGTCAAGCTTAAAAAAGGAGAAGAAATTTTACATGTCATCCTACTTAGTTTTTGCGATAGCACATTGCTGCCAATTTCCAAAACTATCTCTGTCCAAGAAGGTCAACTAGGAATTCGACCCTGTAACATTCTGGTACCAGGCCTTGTGGAAGCACAAGGCCTCCCACTATTTTTATGAGGTTTTTAATGGATTCGTATCTATTTTCAAGGTTTTGTTGTTAGGAGAAGATGCTCCCCGCATATCTGAACAGGAAACCAGTTTTTTGGACAGGAAGGGGACACTTGAACATTTGGATAATTACACCGTGATAAGGATTTTTGGCTCCAGGGAAAAACTTGCTCTCCTGAACAGGATTTTTAGCAAATCAATACAACTACTGGTTGCATCTATTCCAAGAGAAGAGAAAAAAACAGTTCATTCCTCTGCCTTGGAAAGTCGAAGACTTTGTGTTGAGGAACACCAACAAAACTGAAGAATTTATAGCCCATTCTAGCAACTTGAACCTAAGATATGCTAAAATCCTAAGAGGGTTCGGCCCCAATAATTTCTTTTTACAACATTTACAAACACTTGACTTCGACAATTGTTTTTTCAAAAAACACCTGACCGAAAACAGAGACACTGACGACAATGATCCTACTTCTGATGCCGACAACCTAGACACAGTGCAAAGCACCACTAAATTGTACAAGCAACAGGGAAAAGGCGACGGTGAGAAGAGTGTTCAATCGATGAATAACACTCCCAAAAGTACGACATCACGGAGAATCGCTCCAATGGCCCACCACAACAAAAAAGAAACTCAGAGTCCTTCAAACAGAGGAGGATATAACGACCCTCCTCACCCTAAAATTGATAGTTCTCACAAGCTTCCAGTAGACAAGAAGAGAAAAAAAATTGTGGGACAGGCGAAAGAACTCAAAATTCAGAGTGAGAACATGGAACTTGAGCCTGATCTGGATAGCGTATTCTTCTACCTTGATCATCTCGGAGACACGATCTAGCATAGTCTTCCAATGGACATATCTGATACCAGAAATTTTGATGAAGATGAATCATTTGTGTTCCAGAGCAGTGTTTTTGACAGCCAGACCAAAAAATTGATTATTGAAAAAAAAGATGTAAAAAAGAAAAAAGAAAAATCTTGTTCAGGGGTTAACCTTACGAAGATGCGATCATCCCAAATTTTTCGACTCCACATAGTGACCGCAAATTCACTTGATGATTCCATTGGGGGCATCGAGGCCGAGAATGCCAGACTAAAGGGTCAGGTCAAGGAATTGGAAGAGGCTTTGATTCTTATGCCATTGCTTGCCAATCCTTTGGCAATAGTGATGCCTTCCACCCCTGCAGCCAAGTTAAAAGGATTCTCCAGCCTCCTTACATCGTGTAGAGGATATGTGGAGAATAATATCAAGAAAAGAACGGAACTAGTTATTGAGGCGTGGGAAACATCACAAACCATGACTTCCCTTGGAACGAGGGCACATAATTTGCCCAAACATTTGCAGGCGGAGTTAAAAGATGAAGAACATTTCTATTTAGACACAGTTCTTCCTTTTGGCACCATTGTCAACAACATGACAGAAACAAGAAGAAGACAACAATATCTCCCATCCAAAAACTGGATCAGTCAATTAAATGCATGATGGAAAGAAAAAGTGAAAAACTTGCATCTCATTGTTCAGTCATGTGAACAAGCCATATCAAAGAAAGAAAAATTATTCACAAAGTTGTCCATAATAAACTTAGCCGGAAGGACCAACAACTTCCAAGACCCCAACTTAATCATCAACTCCTTGCCCTTAACTAGGAAAGACTTCGATAAACAGGTTGATATTTTTAAGTTGTTGTCTTTGGAAAAGTTTTACAGCATCCTTGAATATGGTCAAGATGACGTCGACGACTGGCTAGTCGACTATTCAGTACATAATGAGGAAATTGATCAAGCTCTGCGTAATCTTTCTATCTACTTTAGGGAATTAGAAAAGGAACTTTTCAACATAAAAATCTAGAATGAGATCAACGTCGCCCCAATGAGAAGCTACATTGAAGAATGGCTTGAAAGGGAATTGAAGTAGGTCGCCGACGAAAGGCAACAGGCAGTTTCCATGATTCAAGCAGTCGTCGACGACATTAATGAAAAGGCATCAACAAGCAAATAACAAAAGGGGTCATATGTACCATCACTGTAAGTCTATTGATCGCATCTTGCTTTGTTTATCAACCCAGTTATTCCACTTTTTTAAATAGAAATGTCTAGCCAAAGACTAATACCTTTCAATTTATTCTTTTCAGGTATTACACTCTACCATTGCCTACTTCTTCTTTCTACTGTGCTATTTCTTGTACATATTTCTCTTATGGTCCGCGGAAGCCCCAATCCCAGTCTATATGACAAACTCATTGAAATTTCTAGGAATATATAACAGACTATTATTTTTTGATATATTTCAAATAACACTGGTTTTTATCTCCTTTTATATTTATGTCGTCATAAATTTTTATCTTCCACTATGCACGAATTGTATTTTCTTAATATACAGAAAAAATAGACAGAATTTTTCAACATAGTAAAATAGATTATATACTTTCAAAAAATAAATGGGGCTCTAGAGGCCACGTGTCATTTACTGCATAGATACCACCTGTGTTTCATGTTGTTTGACACATCTCCGTTGTAGTTCCCATCTCCCTCCACTACTTTTTCCTATCCCAATTCAACCTGGCAGGGACTACGCTGCCACCCAACACTTGTTTACCTTTTGCAAAGCTTAAAAGCACTAAGAAAAAAAGAATTGCGAAAAATTGAACATTTCACACAAAGATTGTAAGAATAGCTCCACAAATCTAACTACATAAAGTTCTTTCATCCTTTCCGTCACTAGTTATCACATCATTCAACTTTATATTTGAAGTACATCTACATGCATATATTATCATATAATTTATTTTGACTCTTTTCAAATGGATTACGTTTCGTTACCAATGTCTATATACCACATGGCATTCTGAAGGGTTTTTATTAGACAATTTTAGAAGTGGCATGAGCTGGGCGATTGAATTTTTTTTTTATAAATTGTTCGTTTACCAATTTATGTTTAAAGATTTATTTTGATTTATTTTCTGCCATTGGATTTAGAGAATTTGAATTCGCCGACCATGGAGTCTTGATAAGAATAGGACAGTGAAGTTGAAATCAAATCCTCCAACCGTGTACTGTTAATAAAGAGACTGAAAGTCGAGTTGTTTTCTCTTTTCCTCAGATTCCTATCGCCTTTTTTCATGTTTATATTAAGTTTGTTGCTTGCATATTGTAATGACAGATACAATGAGTATGCCTGTTTTTTTTCTTTCTGTAGTTCCATAATTGTAATTGTTGGTCCTGTCTTCTCTTCTGTTGCAGTGCCAATAACAGTATCATCATTGCAGATTTCTTCAGTACAAGATGAGGCTGAAAAGACTTGCCTTGCATTTATCTGTTTTCCTCCTCGCCCTATTTCTATACCCATCATCCACTCTCTCCAATTCATCATTCCATGGAGATGCCACAGTGTTGATTTCAATGAAAGCATAAATGTAGTTTTATCCTCATTATCCTCCATTAGATAGCTGGAGAAACTTCGATCACACCACCCACTTCTCATGGAATGGCATCCAATGTGACCATATGAGCCATGTAGTGGCTCTACAACTCTCTTGGATGGGTATCTCAGGCCTATTCCCAAGTAAGGTCACAAATCTTCCAGTGCTCCGCTTGCTCAACGTCTCCCATAACTACCTCAATGGAAGCCTACCCTTCGATCTATCAAATCTGAGGAATCTAGAGGTCTTCGATGTCTCCTATAACTCCCTCACTGGAAGCCTCCCATTCGACCTATCAAATTTGAGGAAACTAGAGGTGTTAGATGTCTCCTATAACTCCCTCACTGGAAGCCTCCCCTCCAACATATAAAACTTGACGAACTTAAAAGTCCTCGATCTCTTTCACAACAATTTGTCAGTGGCAATGCCACTGAATTTGAGCTATCTAGTGAAGCTCAACCATATTGACCTCGCAGAAAATTTATTTTTGATCAGCATCCCTGGTGAGTATGGGAAGCTGAAACATTTAGAATATATTTCATTGTATGGAAATAGTTTGGGTGGAAGAATACCGGAAGAGCTTGGCAATCCGGGGAACTTGAAAACACTTTATTTGGGCTACTACAATGGATTCGTCAGAGGGATTCCTCCCGAGATAGGAAATTTGAGCAAGCTTGTACAACTCGATATGTCTGGTTGTGGTCTTAGTGGTGCACTTCCCCCTCAACTGGGCCATCTTGCGAGCTTAAAATGCATGGATCTATCCAATAACTCTCTCTCTTTGGAGAAATACCCGTGGCACTCTCAGAATTAAAAGAGTTGAGAGAGCTATATCTATCCATGAACATACTACATGGCCAGATTCCATCTTTCATTGGGGACTTGCCAAATTTGGAGGATTTGAGTCTTTGGTAGAACAATTTCACAGGTCAGGTGCCTCAGCAACTGGGTGTAAGTGGAAAGCTAGAGGAAGTGGATATTTCTTACAACAAACTGACTGGTTTCATCCCTCAGAATCTTTGTAAGGGTGGAAGACTGGAGATATTGGTTTTAGAAAATAATTTATTCTTGGGCCCGATTCCTGACTCTCTGGGAAAATGTAATTCTATGATTTGGTTCAGCATGCAGCAAAATTATTTGAATAGTTCAATCCCCAAAGGATTACTAGACTTACCCATGCTAACTGGGATCGAATTGCAGAACAATTATCTCAGTGGGAGCATATCGGAGGAAATTAATAATGTATCCTCCATGCTGCAGTTGATTGATATTTCCAATAATCGTTTGAGTGGCTCTCTTCCTTCATCCATAGGTAAATTGTCTGATTTAATAGAACTTCTGATCCATGGGAATCAATTAACATGCATTATTCCACCAGAGATTGGGCGATTGATGAATATTGTTAAGATCGATTTCAGTAAAAACATGTTTTATGGTATGATTCCTAGGGAGATTAGCAACTGTGCTTTACTCCAATACATTGATCTTATCCAAAATGATTTCAGTGGTCCCATCCCAGTGGAAATCACTAGGATGAACAATATCAACTATTTAAACGTATCCAACAATCAATTGAACGAGAGCATTCCGAGAGAGTTTGGAAAAATGACGAATTTGACCTATGCGGATTTCTCGAACAATAAATTTTCAGGGGTTGTTCCAGAGAGTGGTCTGTTTGGGTGTTTGAATGCAAGCTCTCTTGCAGGAAATCACGAATTATGTGGGACACATTTGGTCACTTGTAGTTCTCATGTCAAACACCACCTCAGGCTTGGACTTATATTACTGCTGGGACTTCTCTTCTGCTTGTTTATGTTGGCAATTGGGGCGGTCATAATTAAGAGTATAGTCGTCAAGAAAGAAAGCGACGGGATAACCATCAAGGAAGATGACAGGTCCTGGAAGATGACAGCCTTTCATAAGCTCAACTTTGGGAGTGATGACGTGGTGGAATGCATAAAAGAAGAGAATGTTATTGGCAAAGGAGGAGAGAGAGTTGTGTATAAAGGAATCATTCCCAATGGGGAACTAGTTGCAGTGAAAAAACTTATGGGATAAGGTCTTCAAATGATCATGGTTTCTTTGCAGAGATCAATACCCTCGGTAGAATCTACCGTCAGCATGTAGTCAGATTGCTGGCATTTTTATCCAACCATGACACTAATATTCTAGTGTATGAATATATGCCTAACGGAAGCCTGGGGAAATTACTTCATGGAAACAATGGCGGGCATCTGGATTGGAACACCAGATACAAAATTGCGGTCGAAGCTGTGGAGGGGTTGTGCTATCTTCACCACGATTGTCGGTTGCCTATCCTTCATTGTGACGTGAAATCTAACAATATTATTTTGGACTCCAACTTTGAAGCTCATGTTGCAGATTTCATCCTAGCCAAGCTTTTGCATCATTCCAGTACCTAGGAATACATGTCTTCAGTTGCAGGCACCTATGGTTACATAGCTCCAGGTAAATTATTGTTTCATCTTTTCTTTGTCATTGTGATTTGGGCTCATTTAAAGTAGTGGATAGCCAATTTTAGTGGATGGTCTCCTGAAAATGGCAGCTCAAGAAGCTGTCGAAAAATTTATGTTCAGTTATTGTCAAGTATAAACACGGTAAGTAGAGTTGTTCTATTCTTCATCATCTATATTAGATATTCAAATCTGATTTAAGGAGGAAATTCTGGGTAATAGAGAGGAGAGGCAGAGAAGCTCTGCATCATAAAAGCACAATGTAGAAGTGAAAATTGAGTAATAGTACATGTATTTATTATTTTGTTGTTAGTTATCCATTGGCCTTTGCTCCAACATACTATTTCACGTGAATTTACAGAGTATGTGTACACTTTGAAAGTAGGCCAGAAAAGCGATGTATACAGCTTCCGAGTGGTTCTTCTTGAGCTGATCACGGGCAAAACGTCAATCGGTGAATGTGAATTTGAAGAAGGCATGAGCATCGCGGGGTGGGTGAAGAAGATGACCAACGGGAGAAAAGAAGAAGTTGTGAAGATTATAGATCTGAAGCTTAGCAGCATCCCAATGGTAGAGGCCATGCATATGTTATTTGTGGCCCTGCTCTGTGTACAAGTGCAGAGTATCAAAAGACCAAGTATGCGCGAGGTAGTCGTAATGCTCACATACTTTAAGCCAAGGCAATAATTTTTCCATTCACATATGCCGAGGAAGGAAAGGAGTCGAACAAGCCGCTTAGTCGAGGGAAGATAATAAGTTATACCCATGAAAGCCACCATAAATGTACATATTATTAGTCCTTGGAGATCATGATAATTAGTTGACTTCATATTAATATGTCCTTTGACTATAAATTTTCGCATCATCTATATTGTTCATACTATACAAGTAAAAACATTATTTTATATATATAAAAAAAAACTTATATGTTATAGTTTAATTGGAGAATATATTGGAGATATTATTGCCAGCTTCATTGTTCCCAATGTTGTAAATGTGTAGATATCCAAAGTTTTGAGCTTAGACTCTCCTTTTTAATTTTTATTACATTTTTACTGAAATGTTTACGTACCAAAAGTTCTGAGCATGAACGTTGTTTTTTAATATTTTTTTATTATTAGTCCCTACCAAAGGTGTAGAAGGACTATAGTGATCGCATATTAATATGTCTGTTTTAGGTGCTTGAATAGGTCTGACAACTTAAATGTTTACATAGAGCGAGGTCTTGAAACAGGCCTGTGTTACACCTCAAAATTACTCACTTCCATAGTGTCACAAGTGTCGTCATTACAAGTGTTGTAAGTGTCGCATCTTGTCCGCAAGTGTCACATCTTAACCACAAGTGTTGCAAGTGTCACAAACATCATACTACCATATTGCCTATGTCGTACCCCTTACGACATCATAAAGACACTTAAGACACCTCAAAGACTAGTTTTGAAGAAGAGAAATCAGTTGACAGGGAGTACAAGCCTTTTGCCATTGAAAGAACCACTCAAAAATGGATTTTGGAGAGGAGCATTCCCCTATACACTATCAGGGAGCGTCGACGTTCCCTAGCCCTCTTTGGGGGAGCGTTATAACACTCAAGTGCCCCATTTGGGGGAGTGCTGCCTTTTCTGAGCGAATTTTTGGTTTGTTGAGCTAAAACAGGGAAGAATCCCCTCAATCTCAGAGGTTGGTTGGATTCGAATATGAGTTTGAGGTATGATCTTAGGGAAGATCCTCAACTGAAGGAGAATAATCCTCAAATTATCCCAAAAATCTCTCAAGCGGTTGGGTCTCTCCAAGCTTATAAAATGAGGCCTTCTCATGGTGAAAGGTACATAAGGAGATACAAATTTAAGATACCAAACTTATGATCTCATAAGTGGTATTGACAGGGAATGGAGATTGAGAATTGCATTGAACTTATGATCTCATGAGTGAGATGTCATCAAAGAAATCAGTGTAGATTACTTGAGCAAAGGGGTTGAACAAGGAGAACTAGATGAATCTGTTGCACCTCCATCAAAGGATTGTAAGAACTTTTTACTTGTTCTCATTAATAATCAATGCTTGGCCTGTTTCTTTCAAACTTATGCTTGTTCCATATAATTTGTCTTAAGTAGATAGATCTATATTTGAGCTAATATCAGTAGAATAGGAAGTCCATTGTATCTTTGTTTGTCTTACAGGACCTATCAGGGAGCTCATGATCGAAGCTTAGCCAGGACTTTGCAAGGACGAACGTCGCTAATAAGGTACATATCTTTCTCCTTATATCTCATTTATTAGCTTGATTAGATCTAAAAGGAATTCAGTGTCCATGTTAATCACTTTTCTGTCTTGGCCTTAAGAGTCTAGAGACCAAGAGGGAATCCACTTGTCCACAGGGGGATTCACCTACAACATAAATTGGCGACTCCACTGGGGAGGAGCTCTGATTTTTGTTTCCTTTCCCAGATCTTGTTTTATCCCTTTTCCCACTCACTTGACCTTCTCCATATTGTCATTTTGATTCTTAGATTTGTTTGATTGCCTCTTTATTTCATCACGATCACCCTGATTGACTGAATCTGCTTGGAAATTTGAGTTTCTGGGCATTTTTCTAAACTTTTGAAGCAAAGTGTTCCCCTGCCCTTGTTATCAGAGTGCCAACGCTCCCTATTGGTCTTACACAGAGCGTTATAACGCTATAGTGCCCCTTACACCAGAGCGCTACCCCTTTTCTATGCAAAATTCCCTAGGGTTTTATTTTCTGAAGTTCATTTTTTTTGTTTTTTACACTTGCTCAAATCTCATACTCTCAGTCCATCTTGGTATTGGCTTTCAACACCCTATTTTCTAAGGATTGATCACCTTTTGTTTGGAATTTTGATGTTTTTCCTTACCTTCAAGTCATTCTTTGTCTTTGACGATTTAGAGTCAATTTGTCATTTTCTTTTCATTTATCCGACTGAGTGAAAATTTTTGTAAGGAGTTTCAAAGGTATTTTGCACTTTTCCTTTTAATCTTTGAGGTCATTTTCCCAAGAAATTAGTTTGAGTGGTTTCTCTTTCTCTCTATCATCTCTTGGGTTCTTGTTCGCATTTTATTGTCTTCATTGAATGCTTGCATTTGAAGTAGTGAAATTACATGATTTTTGTCATTTTTTGGTCTTGAATTCATAAATTTTTTCCCCCTCATGGCCGGGGGGGGCGTGAATCATGTATTGGTGTACAATATATTTTTCTCATTTCTTGAAAATCTTGATATTGATGAGTTTAGTAAAATTTTGAGACATTGTACATTTAGGAATGATGAATGTTTTCTTCTTCTCGTAGCATAGCTTTCATCGAAATGAAAAGATTGCATCTTCATCTCTTTGCATAACTTTCAAGTTGGTCAAAACACCATATTGTCTACGCCATTTTTCTTTGTGAGTAAAAACAACCTTAAAAATCAAACGCTAAACTAAAAATTGATTAGACATTTTTATATTTTCTGGTAGCAAACCTACATTAGATTAGTTGTAAGGCTTTGGAATAAGTGTGAAAGATGATTTTCCAAAGCTGCAAACAAACATAGGATCTTGTGTTAGGGAGCGGTGAAATCCAATTGCTACATTTTCTCCTGGGAAGCCCTTCTCACACAAGGGTCAAACCTGAGGTCACATTGATACTGGCAGAGTTACTCACCTGGAATCGATGTTGGCCAGACTCACTCGAGCTCCTTGGAGGGTATACCCACAATTATGTGTGGGAGCTTGTACCAGGGTATAAGTCCATTAAGCAGGTTGTCAACGTAACTTTTCCACTCGCTCTATCTCAACCCCTTCTTACTTTGTTCCTGCGATGTTGGATTTCATCACCAACTAGTGTGCTCATTGTGAGAAGGTTTTGTTTGCTTTCTTGCTTACTAGATTTTTGGCGTGTGATGTTTGTTTTATTTTTATGGCGTCAGTTCCCGGGATGACCAATGAAGGAACCCCTTTGCCAGGGGAACCCTTTGTTTTTCCTTCTTATGGAAACATTGGTCCTCCTTACATCGCTACTTTGAGCCTTCCAGGTCTCACAATTGGGTTACCGGTATGGTTGTTTTCCACTACGGTGATCTCGAATGCAAGTGCTTCATATGTAAGCACACCGCCCACACATCGACCTCATGTTGACCTTTCTCCTTCTTCATCCGTCAAGTCTCCTTCCATTTCTCCTTCTTTGCCTAGTGAAATCTCTGAAGCAAGTAACCAGGTTAATAAGAAGAAGAAGAAACGGAAATAAAAGAAGAACCAAAAGGGGACCAAGCCTCCAACTATATCAAATGTTGGATTCGAGCAACCAGCTACTATTATTATTACTGGGAGTGTTGGTGAGGTCAATAAGGTTAAAACGAAGAATCTGAAACCCAAATTCCCTTGCACTCTTTGTAAGGGTGACCATTTTCTGAGGGATTTCCCTGGTATTCCCAAGGTCTTAGAATTTCGGTCCTCCACTTCATTGGCCCCTGTTGGTCATGCTAGTGATACTCCGTCAACTAGTGACGTTAAGGTTGGTAAGAAGAAGACAACTGTCAAATTCCCTTGCATGTTATGTGAAGGTGATCATTACTCTCACCTTTGTCCTCATATGGATGAGGCTTCTTCTCTTTTGGAAAAACTTCAACTTCCAAAATGTTATCGTAATATCTCCCCCAACCCATCGTTAGTTGATGGACTGGTCAATCCGGTTCCATTTCCGGTTAGTTTGGTTGATCAGATGGTCGATCCAGTTTCCTCCTTGATTGAACCACAAACCCAAGAAGTTGATCCAGTTCCATCATTGACCAGCCCCACTCTTCATCAAAAGAGTGAAACCAAAGCAGTCGATCCGATCCCACCATCGGTCGATCCCACTCCTCCATTGAGAAGTGCCAAAGTGGTTGATCCGGTTACTTCATCGGTCAATCCCACTCTTCCTTTGAAGAGTACCAACATGGTCGATCTGATCCCATCATCAGTCGATCCTACTCTCCCTATAAAGAGTAAACCCGATACTTCCCATGTTTTTCTCGTTGATACAAAGTCTACTATGCTAGAGGGCATTCCTCCTTCTCCCGTGGAACCTCCTCCAAATAATGAGGCCATCCTTTTTGATTGGGGTGTGCTAACTATACCTCATCTTCTCTCTCACATTACTTTCCAGATTACAGTACAGGTTTGTGGTCGGGACGTTCCTCAAACGCTGATAGATGAAGGTGCATTCGTTAGTATTTTGTCCTTTGTTGCTTGGCACACTTTGGGTTGTCCTCATATTGCCTCGGTTACGCAGAATCTGTTAGCTTTCAACAGAAGAATGAGTCAAACTTTAGGGACTCTTCCTCAGTTTCCTGTAACTCTGGGAGAGAAAACTGTCTTTATTGATGTCATAGTAGTCCGTGACCCCTTGGATTTCGCTTTACTCCTTGGGCGAGACTGTGTCTATGCCATGAAATCTATTGTGTCCACTCTTTTCTATGTGATATATTTCCCTCACGATGGAAGAATTGTGACTATTGATCAACTTTCATTCATTGGTTCTGACCCTATGACCTTCCTAAACGGTTCGTATATGTAGAAAGTATCACCCCCGCCACATGTTAATTATGTGGTGTTGTCTCCCATGACTTTGACTTCCAATGACTTAGATCCGGTAGTCGACATGGTGATCTCTTTGGTAGGGCTATTGGAGCCTGATCTCCTTACCCCTTTCACAACCCTCGACGTGTGTTCCTTCCAGAGCATTGTTCTTTGATCCAGTGAAGATATATTGGAAGCCATGACCGAGTTTTGTCCCTTGACATGGCGTCCTTCTAGAGCATTATCCTCTTGGAAGCCATGATCAAGAAGAGGCTATGAGCATAGTTCTTGTTTTTGTGTCAAGCGCATTTAAAAATGAAACAACTATTTGGGGATTGAACCCGAAGCCTTGAGCATAGTTCTTTTCCTGTGTCAAGCTCATTAAAAAATGAAACAGTCACCTCTCCTGTCAGGTCGAGTCTTTCGTTGGATCTCGTAGTTGTCGAGTCGATTCTTTCGTTATGTCTTGTATTTGAACCTTCATTTCATCCACCTGTATCATTTTTCTCCATCTAGTACAAAAATTGGTGACAACCTCAAAGTTGATGAATGTATTGAAGCTTGGGGGGGGCATGTCTCCAGCCTTTGATTATCATTCTGGAGTTAAGCCGCTAGCTTTTCAATATGGGGGAACCATCCAAGAGTATCCCTACCTTTGGAATTTACAAGAATAGTTTAAATTTGTTTCAAGCTTGTGTAAAATTGAAACCAATACTGAGCTCGGTCTTTGTTCTTTCTCGTGCTCGTAAATACATGAGAATGTAACCGAGTAGAAATTTATCAGTTTTTCTGACTTGTAAAGGTTATACAAAAAAGGAACCCCCAGAGTCTCCTTTAAGCTCTTTTCAGACTCTCTAAACATGAAAGATTGCCGAGTGATCTTGCTTCCTTTCCCACTCGTTAAAAGGTTTGAAAGGGTGTCTTTCGAGTGGTAGTTTATCTCTTTTTCATCCTCGCAAGACTAAAATTACGAAAAAGGACAATCCTGGAGTCGTCTTTAAGTTCTTTTTAGACTCTCTAAACATGAAAAATCACCGAGTTTACCTTCTCTGGACCCATTAAACAATCATACATTGAAGGGCCCATATGGGACCGAACCGTTACATTTTCCAGTTCATTAAACAAAGGAAGAGGAACTTACCGAAGGTGAGTTATATCGAGCATGTGTTACCCTCCTTGAGCTCGTTAAATTAAAAAGAGGTACTTGTCTATCTAGATGGGGGAAAAAATGAAGGAAGCAAGCCAAACAATTTTTTAGAACATTACCAGTCACTCTTAGAGTTGCCCTTGAACACGATACTATGTCTTTGCACACATTTTAATCTGCTCAACCTCTGCACTAAACCAATCCTCTGAGTTTTTCCTACTCCTTTGGGTCACCCGATGAAAGTCACAGTATCCACTAAATTATCGTGTTTTGGTCCATGTCATGTTTCTATTGGTGTGCCTCAGTGTTCAAGGGAAGTATCTGCCTCGAGAGTCAATCATCCCAAATATCCTGTTTCAATACCTGTGTCAGTCCATGTTCATTTGATCCACCCATTACATCTCTGTGTCTGTTTCATGTCGTTGATGGGGGATACATCAAGTCCCTCCTTCAACGAGTCTATTCCTGTCGACTTCAACACATTATCCAGGAACTAGACTTAGAAACCAGTTAGTACCTTGGTACCTGCATGCCTCAATGGCAGGCCTCCTCGTGTTTGATAGTGGGTTTACATCATTGACCTCTGATCGAATGATTCCATGGATGCTCGACCTCATCTCATCCATTCACATTTGTCGGAATGTACTAGAGTACCTTGGGAATCATTGACATCAATGGTGATCTCCCTCGCGCTTGTTAACGGTTTACCTCATTGACTGGTAATCAAGTGGTTTCTGCCATGTTCAACATCAAGACATATATCCACATGGTTAGATTCATACTACATCGGGATCAGTAAGAAGACCCTAGGTTGAGTAATCATTCTGATATATACTTTTCCCAAGTTGCGACGAAATTTCTTTGAACTATGACACATATACTGTCACATAGATCCACTTTGTATTGGTTGTGGCTATGTCTTGTCATCTCATAGATCCACTGCATATTCTTCATGGCTATCATCAGTTCATGTCATGGGAATATAGATCCACATTGTATCATTGGTGGCTATACCCTTTTTATCAATATAATTATGGATCCACAGTGTATTTTATAGTGTCCATACCTAAAAAGTCTTTATCACCCAAGCATAGGTATGCCTGCCTTGGGTTTGAAAAACATCATAATATTTGTTTGATGGTTGTGTGTAAATTCTACCAGGTTCTCCGCATCCATACCCTTGCTTGAAAAAGTCTACAAAGTACTTCAGTCATCATCGTCTTCTAACTTCATACTTTGGGGGGCAATCTGTTACACCTCAAAACTACTCACTTCGATAGTGTCGCAAGTGTTGTCATTACAAGTGTTGTAAGTGTCACATCTTGTCCGCAAGTGTTGCATCTTAACCACAAGTGTTTCAAGTGTCACAAACATGATACTGCCATCTTGCCTATGTTGTAACCCTAATGACATCATAAAGACACTTAAGACACCTCAAAGACTGGTTTTGAAGAAGAGAAATCAGTTGACAGGGAGTACAAGCCTTTTGCCAATGAAAGAACCACTCAAAATGGATTTTGGAGAGGAGTGCTCCCCTATACACTATCAAGGAGCACCAATGCTCCCTAGCCCTCTTTGGGGGAGCATTATAATGCTCTGGTGCCCCTTTTGGGGGAGCGCTGCCTTTTCTAAGTGAATTTTTGGTTTGTTGAGCTAAAACAGGGAAGAATCCCCTCAATCTCAGAGGTTGGTTGGATTCGAATATGAGTTTGAGGTATGATCTTAGGGAAGATCCTCAATGGAAGGAGAAGAATCCTCAACTTATCCCAAAGATCTCTCAAGCGGTTGGGTCTCTCCAAGCTTATAAAAGGAGGCCTTCTCATGGTGAAAGGTACATAAGGAGATACAGATTTGAGATACCAAACTTATGATCTCATAAGTGGTATTGATAGGGAATGGAGATTGAGAATTGCATTGAACTTATGATCTCATGAGTGAGATGCCATCAAAGAAATAAGTGTAGATTACTTGAGCAAAGGGGTTGGACAAGGAGAACTGGATGAAGTTGTTGCACCTCCATCAAAGGATTGTAAGCACTTTTTACTTGTTCTCATTAATAATCAATGCTTGGCCTGTTTCTTTCAAACTTATTCTTGTTCCATATGAATTTGTCTTAAGTAGATAGATCTATATTTGAGCTAATCTCAGTAGAATAGGAAGTCCATTGTATCTTTGTTTGTCCTACAGGACCTATCAGGGAGCTTAGGATCGAAGCTCAACCAAGACTTTGCAAGGACGAATGTCGCTAATAAGGTACATATCTTTCTCTTTATCTCTCATTTATTAGCTTGATTAGATATTAAAGGAATTGAGTGTCCATGTTAAGCACTTTTCTGTCTTGGCCTTAAGGGTCTAGAGACCAAGAGGGAATCCACTTTTCCGTAGGGGGATTCACCTACAACAACCTGATAGCTTAAATGATTTCATATCGCGAGGCCCTTAAACAACCTGGTAGCCTTAAATGTTTACCTAAATAGATTTCTCAGTGTACATTTTTCCTCGAATTTTTCCATACAATGTTGCATTGAATTTGGACAATATTGTTGTCCATTGGCAATTGAATAGGCATTGTATGTTTCATACTTCTTCTATGCTTGGAATGAAATTTGGTCATCGTTGAAGATACATACATTATTTAGTGGTTTGGTGGGTTCTTCTTGTTCGTTGGTTCATCGGTTGTTGCTTGTTGTTGTTTGGTTCAACTTTGCAAGGTTGGGGACCTATGCTTGCGGTTGGAATTGTTGGTGCTTGTTGCTTGCTTTTTTTTACTTCAACTTTGCAGGGTTGGGGTCCTGCATTTGTAATTGGATTTTTTTTTTTACTTTGCAGGGTCCAGGTGCTGCACCCACAATTCGACCTACTTCTGTCGTTTATCGTTTCAGAGTAAGTTTCGATGCCATAATTTCATTTTCTATTCGTTCTTTGTTGTTCATTGTTTTCAGTTTGCAAGTAAGAATGTTTGATTATTTCTATTGGCATGCTCGTCATATGTTTTCAGTTCCTTCTGTGCTTGGGCTACAGTTTGGTAATCATTGGAGATGCATATGTTGTTTATTGGTTTAGTGGTTTTTGCTTGTTTGTTGGTTCGTCAGTTGTTGCTTATTGTTGTTTGGTTCAAGTTTGCGAGTTTGAGGTCATGGGGATGCAGTTGGGCCTGTTTGTGCTTGCTCGCTGGTTTGTTGCTTGTTGTTTTCTTTTGTTTACTTCAGCTTTGCAGGGCTGGGGTCCTGTGCCGGCAGTTGGAGTTGTTTTTTTTTTCACTTTGTGGTGTTCAGGTCCTGTACCCGCGAGTGGACCTACGGTTTTGTTGTTTTTCGTGTTTGCCGAAGTCGAGATCTGGCACTTGTCCCATGCTTGCCTATCCTGCTCTTAAATTTTGCTCCAATTTTTTTTCCTAGTTTTGGACCATACCTACATGTCTTTTTAAAATGTTTTTGTAGAAGAAAAGGATATTGATATTGTGCTACCAAGAGTGGTGTTTCGTGGATTGCAAATTGTAGTATTCAGTTTCTAGTATGTTGTTTGGTGTGCAACATTGCTAGCATAATGAATGTGTTCTCAAATGCATCACACCATTTACATTTGGACAAAACCATTATCATTCTAGGATACTTCAATGTTGACATGATACAAAATAGTGGCATAACAAATGATTGGACAACTACATGTGCAATTACAATGTTTGTTGTATTTTTGTTAAGATAAAACATGTGCAAAACATACTTATTAACCATGTATGGTGAAATGTGCCCATATTAGAATACAAATTCTTTATATTGTACACAGATTGGTGTGACCATGATACAATTTGTCTTGTACTTAAAATATGAGATGTACACCAAAGATACTGCAAAATTATATTTCCATGTCTCAAAGCATATCTGGATACTTTTCCGCAGAAAACCAAAATCATTTAGCTATGGCCATGCAATTTCTTAATATTTTGTGGCTTGTAATATATTTTGGGTAGGAAAAACTTTATATAATTACAACCATGGATGGGGAAAAGAAAAGGTTCATGTTTCTAACTATCTTTTATTCTATTCGTTGATTCTCATTTAGTGTATGTACATATTACTTGTTCTCCTCTGCATACCATCTTTCATTCATGTTCATTGTATTTTGTGCATTCCCACATTCAAACAATCATAATAGATGGAGAAAACGAAGGAGTCTTTACTGCAGCGGTGGAAGAGGAGATACAAAGGTACACAATTGTACTGTTATTTCATATTCCATTGTTTTCTATTTCATTTATTGTCTGTATATGTGTTCACCTAATTTATTATATGTAGATATTACGTACCTTCATACATAATAACTTATCTTCATGTCCTTTGTATTTTGTGTGCCACTACAATGAAAAAATTTGAACTCAGTTTATTTTTTTTACATGTCTTCCTGCATACCAACTTCCTTCATGTCCATTGTATTTTTTCTGCATTGCTACATTTAAACAAACATAGTGGTTGGAGAGGATGATTGACTCTTTGTCGCAAATGTAGAGGAGGAGTTACAGAGGTGCATGCCTCTACTCTTATTTCATATTCCAGTGTTTAGTATTTCATTTATTGTCCATGTATTTGTTCTACTTGTTCTATTGCTTTGCACCTATTTTACTGTATGTAGATACTATGTATCTTTCTACATAGTAACTTATCCTCATGTGAATTGTATTCTCTTTGCTGCTACATTGAAATAAGTAGAGCTATATTTATTTCTTTTACATGTCTTCTGCATACTAACTTACCTTCATGTCCACTGTATGTTCAACATTGCTACATTGAAAGAAGCAAATTGGTTGGATAGGAAGATGAATTCTTATATGCCACAGCAGAGGGGGTTGTGGTATAATCTTCAAAAAGGTATACCAACTTTTCTAGTAAATCAAACATACAAAATGGGTGGGTGCAGATAATATTGGACTAGAAAACGATGATTTGGCAACAATGGTCTTTCATTGAGACTTCCCGCTTCCAAACATTGCCCTCCCCATTTCTAATTTTCCCACTTTCTACTATCCCTTTTTCCCCCTTTTCTATACTTAACTTTTCTCGTCTACTTTTTCTTTCTGGTTACTTTTCTTATTCGTCTTTCCAAAAATGTCTAGGTGCATAGGTTGGCGGAATCACGGGTTCACATTTATAATCATGCTTCTACCTCATTCCATACTTAGCCACTTTTTCGATCGCAGGTTCCCGGGCTGGCGGATTCAAGATTGCACCTCTGGCTTCAAAGGTTCCACCATATACAGATTGGTTGTCATACCCCCCCATCATGCCCTATTTACTATTACACATTTGTGCAGTCAAAAAATATGAGACATACAATTTGACCATTGGGTCCTCATGTTTCTTGAGTATCCCTTGACACCCTATTTCGTATTCCATCTCCTTTGACCCTATATGTGACATCCAGAACAATTATGGACAATATACAATGCATATTCTTATTTAGTCCTTCTGATGTTCATCTACACATGCTTGCATCATAAAAAGTTGGACTAGTGACATGGCTATGAGCAGTCAATCATCGCAAACATCAACAAACTGACAAGGCCAAAGGCAAACATGCATACATTATGTTCCTCATATGCTTACCAAACAAATATCCTTAGCTATTTATTCATCTATGCCATGGTGAATATGTTGATGTCATCTACAACACATACTTTGCAGTTCACAAGAAGTATCAACGAGCGCAAGTGAGACACCGAACATAGCGCAAGTTCCGCAATCTAAGAGGTCTGGTTGCAAAACTCTGGCTCCATACTTCATCCAAGTTGTGCTTCTACTTGTACATTTATTCCAAGAAAAAAGAAAACAAAAAAATAATGCAGACTACCATTCACATTACTTTTCCTGTTCAAAAAATTTCACCAAGTCTAAACTTGTAACACCCAAAATATTATCAATAGAGGGCTTGAACAGTCGCCGAACTAGACAAGTGTTCATTGGGGACATAATGGTCATCTATAGCACCTACTTGGACAAGAAAAACAAAAATATATCCATTATGCGTGCTGACATGACAGACAACGAGGCCCTGATGATAGTCACACTGACTATTCCCACACAACTTGTCCAGAAACATGCAGAAAAGATATTGCCAGGTAATGGGATATCCATTACAAATTTTAATATATTGCCCAAAATAGTATATGACCGTGGTGATTGTGATAAGATTATATCACTCAACGAAACAAGTATTGTGGAAAAAATTCTTGCTATTTGTTCAGAATATTGTTTCATCTCGGACACAACTATCAGCTAACTTGCACAGAGCAACGACACTTACCCAATTGGAACCATTGGTGCAATTGTTACACTCATGAGAAAACTTGGCTCGCAACACATTCTTCATATAAAATATGGATATTTAGACAACGACAAGGAAATGGTATTGTTCTCCATATCCATTTTTGTCATTTACTTTCACATGTCCATGTATCTCGATTATGTTACACAACTATTGCACTGTTCCATGTTGCAGCTGCAATTGTTCGACACATATTCAAATTTGTTTTCCTCAATGGAACAACAATTGCATAAAGGGCAATTTCCACTTATGCTCTTAAAAAATATAACAAAGAAAAGAGATGTTAAAGAAATGATCTTTCACACATCCCAAGCAACATTTGTAACAAAATTGCGAACATACATAGTACAGGATTTCAAGAAACTAACTAGCTCTACAACTGTTATGCGTATACATCTACAATTTCATCCTCACTTTTCTCATAAAAATTGCCTTCACCAATTTTCTGCATTTTCTCTTTTTTTGTTGTTGTGAAGTTGTATGTTATATTGTTTAATATATTAAATACTATGCTCACATGCCCAGGTTGAGGGTGTTTTGGTTGCAGCGAATGCATACTTGACCCCCTTCAAGCCTGTATGTGACAAATGCAACTCTCTTGCTTCTACTTCTGCTTTCATAAGTGATGATACAATTGATTTTCTGCGATGTAGTGAAAAATTCCCTTACATATATAGACATTGCCTCATTGTTGCCATCTGAACCGTGGGAAACACAATCGTACATTGTAAATTTGATAGCCTCTGTTACAAGATGTGCTTCCCGGGTTAGCAGAATTGTCATATGAAGCATACCTATAGAAAAAGGAAAACAATGTCTACATGTTGTGCGACTTTCGGATACCTAACAAATTTACCTTAAATGAGGACAATGCAATATTGCATATGAGCTGAAAAAAAAACAAAACAAAAAAAAAAACATATCAAGCTTTGGCAGGAAACGAAAAAATGTCATGTGTGTCTGTAATTTTTCTTCAAAACCCAGATGAATGTTTGTTGGACTCGAGTTCTTTAGAGTTTACATCTATGGCTGTAAAATTTTCTTTCCAGAGAATTTGTCTCTTTTTGTGCACTTGAAACAACAAGGAGAATCTAACTACAAATGCAATGATTGTTGTTATTTTCATGGTTTTTTGCATCTCCCAATAAGAATTTTGCATATTTTTTGGGGTGTCCAAATAAAAAAAAATGGTGGCTAGATATGGATTTGTTGGAGGAGTCTGCACCTTTTTGGGTGCCCAAATTGGAAAAATGTTTTCCAACTATATAGCCATGGCATGATTTCTACATTTTTTTTGGTACGCAAATAAAAAATAAGATGATCTCTAACTATATATTTATGGTATGGTATCTGCATTTTCTCAATTCCCTAATTGAAAAAAAAGGGCTAAGCATGGATTGAAACATGAGCTTGAGATCTTCAGAACTTGCTATAGAGATTGGGGAGTTCGGGCATTGGAATTCATATAGGCAGTTGCAATTATTGGTGATGTACAAGCGCATAAGATTGTTCAATCTAGAAATGGGAAGCATGAGGACAAACCCCATACAAAGTATCCAACTGTAAATAACTCAGGCCCATCCTTTGAACCATCGAAATATCTTGCTCCTCTGGGTAGAACCACCAAGCATTTCCAATAATATTGAAAAATTGACATTGTTAAAACTGGTAGTGATAGAACATGGCACTATCAGAAGAAAATGTCCATAGTGATCTTGCTTCATGGTAAAATAGTAATCAACAAGTTTCTTGTTCCCCATTTTGGGGTTTGGTTCTAGCTAGGGTGCAATGGTGAAGCTCCGCTGGTTTTGTGTTGTCTTATGTTTGGCAGACTTTTGT
Source organism: Picea glauca (assembly GCA_000966675.3). Lineage (NCBI taxonomy): Eukaryota > Viridiplantae > Streptophyta > Pinopsida > Pinales > Pinaceae > Picea > Picea glauca. The sequence continues at coordinate 652,921 of JZKD02S1716107.1, read as the reverse complement.
TCATATCCGATGGCCCCAGTTATTTTCTCATGGGAACATATACCAAATGTAAGAGACAACCAATGCCACGTGTGGTTTTTTTATATATCAAATTGTTGGATGCAAAGGTCGATGCATAATTCTCTATGGAACCTTATGGGATCTCACTTGGAGTCTTTTGTGTTCATGTGTTGCCTTGTGCCTCAACTTTCAATACATTTGTTGTTTACTTGGCTCTTGGTTGTATGCTTCGTTATGGAAAATTAATGATACATTCATGATCTTTGAAGTTTTTCTATGATCTTAAAGAATATATAGGACACACTTTGCCTTTTAATATAAGCTCTCTGACGCAAATGTAGTATGTGGCTCGTTTTAGCACTTTTCCTTAATCGATGAACTTATCAAAACATCTCCAGGAATATTTTGAAATAAAATGATTTATACTATGTGAATTCCAATGGAACTATCATATCAACGAAAGGACATTAAAATTCAAATTCACCGTTGTTATACTTGTGGTGAATTTGACAGTACAATAACTTTACTTAAACATCCCAAAATTGATTTTCTTGTGGATTTTCGATGCTTCTCTTATACAAACACATCCTACAAACTACAAGCATCACTCGCTTTATTTATTCCTTGATTGAAGAACTTGTTCAGATGTTTAAAGCACTTCATAGTTACTGTTAAGATCGTCAATGGGGCTTTCTTACACCAATTCCCACTTCTGAAAATTGCCATCCCCTTTCTTTTTTCCCTCTACTTTCCCTTTCTAGTTACTTAGTCATTTTTCGGAAAATGTCTAGGTGTGGGGGTTGGCAGATTCACGTCTTTAGATTTCCACTGATACTTTTATATCACGAGTCCGACTGACCACTTCCTCGTTTCATATTCAACAAAATTTTTGGATCGCGGGTTCCCGGATAGGCGGGTTCAAAATTGCGTTTCCATTGTTTCGTCACCTGCAAACAACACCCAGACTTCCCCAATCTACAAATTAGAAACCAAATTCCCCTTTCTTTTTCCCGTATGCTTTCCCTTTTTGGTTACTTAGTTGTTTTTCTGAATGTGTCATTTTTCCGAATGTCTCATGCTTTTATATACAACAACCGAATTTCCGCAATATACAAATTGACCGTCGAAATCCGTCATTGTCCCATGTTATGTCTTACGTATTTTGCAATCAAAAGTTGGGATAGATACAATTTGACCATCGGGCCCTCGCCTCTGCTAAGTAGAACTTGTGGCCCTATTTTCAAGCTCGTCAATATTCCCTGTTCCGAGTATGTCTCATGCTTTTATATCATGAGTCCGACCAACCGCTTACCCATTGCATACTTGGCCACTATTACCATCATCAATTCTTGGCCAAGCTTTCTCAACATTGCGCTTCCATTGTTCTGCTACCTACAAACAACACCTACAATTTCGCGATATACAAATTGACTGCCAAAATCCGTTATTGTGCCCTATTACGTGTTACACATTGTGTAGTCAAAATTTTGGAGACATACAATTTGACCATCGGCCCCTCACGTCTCCTCAGTATATCTTGTGACCCTATTTTGAAGCTTGCCCGACTGCTTTCCATACTTGGCCATTTCTTGTAATATCTTTCACGGGTTGGCGGGTGGAAAAAATGTACAATGCTTAATCGCTCTTTGCCATCCCCACCACCTTCGCACTTATTTCTAGATATGCAATTATTAAGCTTTAATGCTAATAGCTCATCGTGCAGGAACCATTAAGATTGTCATTAATGTCCAAAAGGCCAGAGAAGATTTGTCATTAATACGAATTAAACCAAGATTTGCGGAGAAGAGTGTTATCCTTTCCAAGTATTCATTTCAAGCATGATGCAATCTCTTTCATGCGTCGTCTGTTTGGTGCCTTTACGAAATTTCTAATCCTTAATCGCTCTTCGCCGTCACCGCCACCTTCATACTTTTTTCTAAATATGCAATTAGTAAGCTTTAATGGTAACAACTCATTACGCATGAACCATGGAGATTGTCATTGATCAAAGAAAGGCTCGAGGAGATCTTCCATTGATATGCATTAAACCAAGATTTTTTGAGGGTTATATTATCCCTTCCGAATTTTCATTTCAAACATCATATCGAGCAAACGAAAATTCTCGTTAACTTATGGCAGTAGTTCTATCCAGATATAGTAAACACCTTTAGGCATGATGACCAGAGGTTCCAATATTCTAGGGAATATTCTTACTACTCATCTCCCTCCGCCTAGGAGAAAAAAATGAGATGGTCCCTTGGTGCACTGAGAGATATATTTCAAGCCAAAGAATTCCAAGGCAACCCCGCCTGCTTAGACAACCTGTTTGCCTACATTGATGGCTGGAATAGAGGTTGATGAGATCGATTTCAAGCCGGGATAAGATGATCTGATGGACGATGATACGTCAATGGATGATGGCAATGCAGAAATTGTTCCCACTCCTGTTCCCAAATTGAAATCAACCATAATGGGGGGCACTTCTCGGCTCGGCGATGGCGGCCCTGACAAGACCAAAAGAAGGGGTTTCAGAAAATAAACCAATGTTGAACGTAATAACCGCTTTGCAGCTCAAAAGTAGGAATTCCAGAGGTCCAAATTAGTTCATTATGGGCATAACTATTTCACTGTAAGGAAATGGTCTATTGATGCTCCCAGATATATATTTCAAGCCAAAAAATTATTCAATTGTGGGACCACTCTCCTATTCTCTGAATATACAATTAACATATTAGGGGATGAGGACCATAACTCCCACTGGTGAAAGGTATATTCCTACTACTCATCTCCTTCCACTCAGAATGGCTAATTTGGGCCTCTGGAATTTCTCGTGCAACCAGTGTCCCTGAAGTCTTCGACTGTGAGGAGATGGTTTCTTGGTGTGTCCTAACTTTCATTTTTGGGCTCTTCCATTTTCTCTGCAACATTTTTTGTCTTCTTCCTCACGAAAAGCTTGTGAGAACTATCAATTTTACTGCGAAGATGGGTTCTTATATCCTCCTGCGTTTGAAAAATTTTGCGTTGCTTTCTTGCTGGGGTGCAATGTTGGAGTGATGCCAGCGTCAGGAGCATGAGTGTTGTTCATCTGCTTCAATCCAAGGATTTATTCCACTTCAGAACCACTCTCCTATTTCTTTGTCGCCTCATATCTTCCGCAATATATTAAGATTGGGGCAGTGAACATTGACCTCCTAGGGAGAAGACTGCAAGGATTTCCTAAAAAAAAACATGGTAATAATTTTTGTATGCATATTGAAGAGCATCTCGATGTCTTCTGCATGCTGCAGGTCCTGTGCCTGTGTTTATGGAAAATATATTCAATGTTTTGGTGCAAATAACTCGGTCCAATTTCTATGGATATATATACACTGCCCAATATTTTTTTTTTTCTTAATGGATTTACTATTAAAAAAATTGCCTTCGAGTCTTGGTTGTTGCTTCTTTACTGAATTTAAGACCTCTTCTCATTGGCATGGCTCGATAGTCTCGTAGTTATTCAATATTGTATTCGCTCAAGTAATTTGATCTAATATGGAGTCTTTAACAATTATATGACAATGCATTGTGTCAATCCCATCAGGATTTTATGGAAACAAAAATGAATTTCAGAAAGTTTCAAACCAACATTCAATTCTATTCGTAATGCAAATAGAACATAGCAAGACCAAATCACAATGCGGAAGTCTGGGCCCCGCCATAGAAATTTTGTTTTCATCTCAGCCTTGCTAAGAAAATGATTTCTTATTTCCCTTTCACTTCCTTGATTCCTTTAGTCCAAAAGGGAACATTTGATTAGTTGTCCATCCCCTGGCCTCTATTTGAGCATTTTTTACTTTATTAATGAAGTTACCAAATTTCTTGTTCACGAATAATAAAAAAAAAAAACTGATATATGGTGGTTGTAGTCAAATGGGACTATGAAATCAACTACAATATTAAAATTCAAGATCGTCATTGTTGTTTCTAGACATGTAATTATTAATCTTTAATGCTAACAACCCATCATGCAAGAAGTTTAATACTTAAGTTAATATGTTAAAGTCATGGAAGAATGTATCAAGAACACAATTACTCTCACAAGTTGCAATAAAAACTAATCTTCAACAAAGAATTTTCTCACACCCTTTTTAATGGTACAAGCACAATAGAAAACGAATAAGTGGATAAAATATTGGACTAGAAATTGATGGTTTTGCAACAATGGGGCTTGTTTGAAACCAATTCCCACCTACGAAAATTGCCCTCCGCCTTTCTATTTTCCCACTCTTTTATCCCATGTAGTTTCTCTTTCTGGTTACTTAGTCGTTTTTTTCTGAAAATGTCTTGCTATGCGGGTTGGTAGATTCACACGTTCACATTTTCATTCATGCTTTTATATCGCGATTCCGATCGAGCACTTCCCCTTTCTCTAAATTACACTTCCATTGTTCCGTGACTTGCAAACAACACTCTGACTTCTGTGATATGCAAATTTACTTCTGGATTCCTTGATCATCCCCTCTTCCGTGTTACACATTTTGCACTAAAATGTTTCGATACATACAATTTAACAGTCGGGGACTTACATTTCCTCGGGAACCCTTGTCACCCTATTTTGAAGCCCATCCGATCGCTTTCCACATTTGACCATTTCTTGATATTTCTTTCGTAGATCGTTGGGTTGGTGGGTTCAGGAAATTTCCAATTTCTAGTCGTTGTTTCCAGTGCTTGCCACCTTCAGACTGCTTTCCAAGTATATGCAATAAGTATACAACTTCTCCAAAAACATACAGAAAAGATATTGTCAAGAAATGGAATATCTATTATAGATTTGAATATATTGGTCGTTCTTTTCCCTCTTCTATACTTAACCAAATTCTCGTTTCTTTTTCCCCTCTACTTTCTCTTTCTGGTTACTTAGTCGTTTTTCCAAAAATGTCTCAATGTGCACGTTGGCAGACTCACGTGTTCACATTTTCACCCATGCTTTTATATCATGACTCCGACCGACCGCTACCCATTCCATTCCTAGCCACTTTTCAGATCATGAATTCCCAGGCAGGTGGGCTCTATATTCCACTTCCATTGTTCTGTGACCTGCAAACAACACTCAGACCTCCGTGATATACAAATTTACTGCCAGAATCCCACATCATACCCTCTTTCATGATACACATTTTGCACTCAAAATTTATGAGACCTGCAATTTGATCTTTGGGTCCTCACGTCTCCTAGGGAACTATTGTCACCCCATTTTGAAGCCCGTGCGTCCGCTTTCCATATTTCACCATTTCTTGGAATCTCTTTTGTGCCTCCAATTCCATACTTACCTAAATATTTCACTTGCAGGTTCCCAGACAGGAGGATTGCACTTCTAGTGTTCCTTGACCTGCAAACAACCCCCCCAACTTCTGCGATATACAATTTGACTTCTAGACTCCTACATCGGCCCCTCTTCTGTGTTACACAGTTTGCACTCAAAAGTTATGATAGATACAATTTGACCATTGGGGCCTCACGTCTCCTTGGGAACCCTTGTCACCCTATTTTGAAGCTCGTCCGATTGCTTTCCACACTTGGCCATTTCTTGCAATCTCTTTCGCAGATCATCGGGTTGGCAGATTCAGACAATTTCCAATTCCTATTCATTGTTTTTTGTGCCCACCACCTTCGCACTTCTTTCCAAGTATATGAAATAAGTATATAAATTCTCCAGAAACATGCAGAAAAGATCTTGCCAGGAAATGGGATATCTATTATAGATGTGAATATATTATCCCTTCTTTTCCCTCTTCTATACCTAACCAAATTCTCATTTCTCTTGCCCATGTACTTTATCATTCTCGTTACTTAGTCGTTTTTCAGAAAATGTCTAGCTGCGTGGGTTGGCGGAGTCGCGGTTTCAAATTTTCCCTTGTGCTTTTATATCGTGACTCTGAAGGACCGCTTCCCCATTCCATACCTAGCCACTTCTCCGACCACAGATTCCTAGGTATGTGGGCTCTAGATTTGTTATTGGATAAATCCGTAAGTGTGGTCACAAACCGATCTCCCTAGATCCACCTGGATCTAGAAAAAAGCAAGACAAAATGATACTCTTTCCCTAGATTTTAACTATTGAATATACTAGAAGATACGATCAAAGAACATACCTTATGATCTCTTCCTTTGGTCTTTGTTGCTCCTGCTTCGCTCCAGTTCTCTCGTATAGTCAAGATCAAAACAATACAAACCAACCGAAGTGAAGAAAACATGATTTATTCAACAGTCTATCTATGTATATGATCAAGGAGTTATACAATAAAGTGGAACTAACTTTATGGGAAAGGGACACATTACTGTATTATATTGATGGAAAGTAAAGATTACAACTTGATCCTTGATGTTACAGACTTCCTTTTAATGGCCCTTAACTCTAACACACACACTTGCTCACTTGCATGAAGAAGATCAACCACCTTTGATAAACTTGCTAGAGTTCTCTAGCTACTGTAGCTTCAGTCCTTCACACAGTATTTCACTAATTCTCCAATGTCTCACTTAACCTTGTTTTCTTCTAACCTTTTCCATGAGAATCCCCTCAATATATAGGAGAGAATGAATTAGTTAATTGGATAAGAATGATCCCAAAATATCAAGAAATCCAGTACTTAGATAACCATTCGAATGCCATCTCATCCTTCTAGAAGATTCCCTTCTAGAAGGTTTGAGAATTCATCTTTTTCCCTTCTTTAGAAAGAGTTCCCACCCTAGTAGTTAGACACAGTGTGAACTTCTCGCACCTTGGATTAAGGCAGCCTGTGAGAATCATGCATACTTCTAGTGTGTCGCAAATTATACATACTCCATCGCAACCTGGATCACAAAGATAATATCCACGGTCTTCAATCTCATTGTCCAAAGTACGAATCTAACCATGTGATTACATGTGTTGAAGTTGAACATGGTAGAAACCACTTGATTACCGGTCATTGATAAAACCGTTAACAAGTGCGAGGGAGATCATCATTGATGTCAATGACTCCCAAGGTACTATAGTACAATCCATCGACTGTGAATAAATGAGTTGATGTCGAACATTCGACGGAATCTTTCGATCAGGGGTCAATGATGTAAACCCACTGTCGAAAGCGAGGAAACTTTCCATTGAGGCATGCAAGCTCCAAGGTACTAAATAATTTCGAAGTCTTGATTCCAGATAATGAGCTGAAGTCGACGGAACAAAAATCGTCACAGGAGGGCCTTGATGTATCCCCCATCAATGACACGAAATGAGTAACAGAGTTTGAAAGTGAAACAGAGCATGTTGCAAATTGGACTGGACACAGGGAAGGCCGACACAGAGAGAATGGATCACTGCAGATGGACGACTCAATATAGGTTTCAGATGGACTTCTCTTGAACATATGAATGACACAACCAATGATTTGACAGCATTGACTCAAAGACGACACATGGAATGACCTTGTAATCAATCGAAAGAGAGACAAATGGATTTCCCAAACCAGCTTCAAATGATGAATAGGGGGTGTCATGTTCAAGAGCGACACTTACTGCCAATCAATACGAAAATGAAACATATCCCTTTCCCAAATTTTCCCCCACCATTTCTGGCAAGTACCTCTTTATTTTTATGCAATCTTGAGGAGGATAACATATGCTTGTTGATATAAGCTCATCCTTCGGACGAGTCCCTCGGAGTATGTTTAACGAACCCTAAGAAGGAGTGGTTCGGTCCCATCACGGGTTTGTCAATGTTTATTTAACGAGTCCAGAGATAGTAAACTCGAAGGTTTTTCAAGATTATAGAGTTTGAAAAAACACTTAAAAGAGAACTCTCTCAGTTCCTTTTTCGTAAAATAGTCTAGATGAGACTGAAAAAGAGAGAAATTATCGCTCACCAGACGCGTACTTCAAATACTTTATCGAGCGTGAAAATAGCAAGGTCGCTCGACGATCTTTTCATGTTTAGAGAGTCTGAAAAAATCTTAAAAAAGACTCCAGGGGGGTTCCTTTTTCGTATAACCTTGTTGAGCCCGAAAAAGTGATAAAACTATGCTCGATCACGTTCTTATGTTTTTCACGAGTGTAAGAACGGACAAAAATGACGCTCGAGGTTTTATGTAAAAACCGTAAAAAACAATAAAAACACGCCATAACGAAGAAAAATATGTCCATAACCCTGCATTGAATAGCCAAAATCATTGCACGTGCAAGAAATTCACTCAACATAACATTATGGATTAGGTTTAATCAATAAATAAGCATAAAAAACCTAAAATGACATAGTAAAAAGTAAATTAAATGAGTAAATAACCTTTTTACCATATCATTTCACATTTTCACTATTGAGCTCCAAAACCCCCTTTTTACCCTCCGAATTTGGCATCGATTTGCGGGAGCTACAAGAGATCATTCAACAAGCCGTCTACAGCATTAAGGTAAGCTCTTCATCCTTGACATTTTCATGGCTTAAATTTTTGATTTCATTGGTTAGTTTTTCAGTTTCAAGTGGTTTTTTGAACCCTACATGCGCATTGGCATTCTCGCAGGCAGCCCATACGGGGCCTGCGAGAATGATGCGTTCTCGCAGGTGAGATTTAAGCCACTTGCGAGGTTCTTGCACTGTGCTAATGGGGCACCTGCGAGAACCGCAAACTTCAATTTTTTTTTTAAATATTTAGCCAATGAAAAATATTTAGATCATGAACAAAATCATTAATCCTCCTTTTATGTTCCTTGTGCAGATAAATAGCCATAAACATGGTGCTTGAGTGGCATGAACGAGAACATGAAGAGGATAATGCAAATGCCGAGAATTATCCTCCCACCATAGCTGCATTAAGAGATTGTGGACTCTTAAAATACTTTCGCATCCCGAGCATGAAAGCCCAAGTCAAACTACTAGAGTATCGAGTCCGTATGTGGGACCCAGATCAACAGGTTTTCAATGTAGGAGCTCACACATTGTCCATAGACATTGAGGACATATACTTTTTGTCTGGATTGTCCAGGCGCGGGTATTATGTCAGCCTGACCGGTAGTAGAGGCAGTGGATTAAAGATGAGTGAGTACTGCAATCAATACTATGTACCTGAAGCTGAGAGGAAAAAAGGGAAAAGTTGCTATCTGGGGGGTACAAGACTTGACCCTTCACACTATTCTCTTTACTATAGCTCGAATGACTGGGAGTTCTGCTCCTCATATGGCATTACAGAGCTACTTCCAGTACGCCATCGAGTTTACTGAGCCCCGAGTATTCAACTGGACAGATGTTGTGCTTCGCAGTATCAAAAGTCAATTAACCAAATGCATGCGAGGTGAATTGAAACAATTTGGTTATGGATCTTTGTTAGTGTCCTTCTTCCTCGAGAGGGTCCCCGTATTTAGACTGCAGGTTGAGTGGGACTTCCCGGGTGCTAGGGATCCAAGAATGTTGAGATGGTGTCGGCTCATGGCCTGGCATGTGTCAGGACCAATCATCAAGTATGACGATATTTTCTTTGACTGGCTTCGAAACCAGATGTTGATGGTCGATGACTACGCCTATGTCGGGTTGGATTTCCTAGGAGATCCGGATTTAGCACTACCTGAGGAAGCTCAGTGGGGAGACCTTGGTAAGAAGTACACACACTTTTCTCTTTTTAAATGTTTTTGACTTTTTAATATATTCAAATGTTTATGTTTTATATATTTATCCAAAGACTAACACAAAATGTTTGTTGATAACACAGATGTTGGAGCGTATAGACCTCCTAGCACCTCTCCTATCCAACAATGAGGAGAGGTAGCAGTAGTAGCACCACAGTATGCCGAAGATTATCAGGTGGTGGAACAGAATTTAGAGGGCCCGACAGCAGACATTCCAGATATGACTCTGGAAGAGGTTCCACGACGCGATCAGTGTCACACTGTAGGGGTATGAGCAGCTATGGGTCGACTACTCTATAGGGTTGCTAGGGCAGTCGTGTGTTACCATGAACGTCGTCCGTGACGTCACTTTGTAGAAGCTATGAGCTTCAAATTTTGATATTTTGGTCTTCAGACAAACTTTTTGTAAAAAACTCTTTTGATCGTTATATATACAGATGGCTTCTACTGGTTTACTTTATAATGTGTGAATTTTTTATGTGTTTAATTCATAAATGGTTCAAATGTCTGTCCAATACATAATTAGCCAATGCATCTGTTAATGTATTAAGACATCTAGGAATATGCTGATATTCAATGTGATCAAAATATCGTTCCAAGAGGCGAATTCGCAAATATACCCGTAACAAAGTAGGACTTCGAATAGAGTAGATATTACTTAGCTGTAGTACTACAAACTGCGAGTCAAGTCGCACAACCAAATGACGAATTCTGAGTGAGAAAGCATCAACCAATAATTCAATAACGACGCTATACTCTGCGATGTTGTTGGTTGCACGGTCAAGACATACACCTCATAAAGATATAGGTTCGTTTGTTGGGGCATAGATTGCCCACGTAGCGGAAGCTAGGTTCCGAGTACTACAGCTAGCATCATCAGCGAAGCCAATATAGGGTAGCGAAGATTTGGACATCTGGCAATCAAACACAATGTCACATAAGGGCAGAGACTAGATAACGTCAAAAGCAAATTAAAGTAACACACACAAAGTATGATACATAAAATACAAGTACTTGTTCACAAATGATTTATGCATAGTACTTCTTCAAGTACAACCCATTCTTGGGTTCACTCAAAGGGATACCATCGTAATCGACCAGCTCATAAGATCATTTTTCTAAAACTCAGCGAACAATATAAGGACATCGCCACATTGGTTCGAATTTCCCAGCTCCTAACACATCTCGATCCTGTTCATAGAGAAGAACAAGATCACCTTTAGAGAAAACGCGAGGCTTGACATGCTTGTCATACTGTGCCTTGACATGTTTCTTCTAGGCTTCGATTACTAGAGTGGCGTCACGTCGAGTTTCATCTAATTGCATCAGATACAATAGACGTTCTTCTTCAGCAAAAGTATTGGGTAAGAGTTCGATAGCTAGCTTCAGAGAAGGTATCTCACATTCTATAGGAAGAATGGCTTCCACACCATAGACTAATCGAAAGGGTGTAAACCCAGTAGCGGATTTGACAGATGTCTGATACGCCCACAATGATGAAAACAACATCGTGTGCCAACTTGTTTTATGAATACCTATCATCCGTCGAAGCATAGTTATAAGAACTTTGTTGATTGCTTCGACCTAGCCATTAGCTTGCGGATAATAGGGTGTTGAGTTATCATGATGAAGACCCAACTTTTCTGTAAGTTCAGACATCATAAAATTCCTAAAATGACTACCGTGATCAGTAATGATAGCTTGAGGAACACCAAAATGAGCTATGACATGGTTAAAAAGAAACAACGCTGCAGTCTTTCCAGTATTATCGAATGTCGGCATCGCCTTGGCCCATTTTTTAAAGTAATCAACAGCTACAATGATGTAACCATGCCCCCCGACCGAGTGAGGGTGACATGTCATGAAATCAATGCCCCATTTTGCAAAAGGACCAACTGAGACCACAGGATGAAGAGGAGTAGGATGTGACCGAATTTTCTGATTATAGGTCTAGCAGGCATGACATTTCTGAATGGCAGTAATGCAGTCATTGAACAAGGAAGGCCAAAAATACCCTGCGCGTAAGATCTTCTGGGCAGTAGCATACCTAGACATATGACCACCACATGCTATGGAATGTCAGTCATTCAGAGCTTTCTCGGCTTCATCAAAAGTCAGACAACGTCGAAAAATAGAGTCAATTCCCCGACGGTAAAGAGTATCCCTGAGAATAATGTATTGACGAGCTTGATAACGAATGCAACGTCGTTCAGTACTAGACAAAGCAGGCCGAAAAGTATGGGTTTGGAGATATATAATGATATCTCCATACCAAAGATCGTCAGTGCTTATAAGGAAAAGAGATTCATCAGGTAATGAATCTACTGCTACATTTTCCGTGGCAGAGTGACGAAAATCGCATATTAACTCAGCAAAAACTAAGGATTTCTTAGACGTGGCGCGATCAAATTCCAAGTCAAACTCATGGAGTATGACAATCCATTTGGAGTATTTGCCCCCTAGAAATTGACGTGTCAAAATGTGTTGCATAGGGTTGCAATGAGAAATCACTGTAGTTTTCCTTGAGAGAATATAATGCCGAAAGTGTTGAATGGCTTGAATGGCAGCCAAAGCCAGTTTTTCAACATGTTGATACTTGATTTCCGTTGATGTGAGACTTCGACTCAAGTAATAAATAACATGTTCATCATGTGCATCATCCTCTTGAACGAGAACCATGCCAATGGTATACTCGGAGGCAACAAGATAAAGAAAATAATCACGACTATAATTAGGAGGAAAGAGAAGCGGAGCTCATGTGAGGGACAACTTCAAAGCCTCAAAAGCGTTGTTGGCAATGGTATCCCAAAGGAACTCTGAATCTTTCTTCAATAGCCGCGTAAAACCACAAGTAATATCAGCGTAATTAGGGATGAAACGACGAAGAAATTTTGCTTTCCTTTGCAAACTTTTCAACTGGCGCAGTGTAGAAGGAGGAGAGAGATTAAGAATCGCCTCAACCTTAAGAGGATTCACCCTGATCCCTTGACATGAAATGATGAAACCTACAAGATGGCTGGATTCTACACAAAAAACGTATTTATGAGGATTTAAATGGATAAGATAGAACCGACAATGAATGAAAATGGCTCAGAGATGAGTGGGGTGATCGACTCGGCGCAAAGAATGAGCTGGTAAATTGTCCAAATAGGGTTCAACAATATGCTTTATATCATGAAAAGCATAAGACATAGCACGTTGAAACGTCACGCCAGCGTTCTTAAGACCGAAGGGAAGTTTCCTATAGGCAAAAGTACCCCAAGGACAAATAAAAGCAGTTTTATGTTGGTCCTCGGGAGCGATGTTAATTTGATTATAACCGGAGAAACCATCCATGAGAGAGAATATTTCACTTCCGGCACAGTCATCGACAATATGGTCGACGAAAGGGGTTGGAAAGTTGTCTTTTGGATAGGCTTTGTTAATATCCCTATAATCAACACATACACGAATACTGCCTCCTTTCTCATCAATCGGTATAGGGTTGGAAACCCATTCTGTCAGAGCCACCGGATAAATAAAGCTGGCCTTGAGAAGTTTTTCAACTTCGAGCTTGATAGCTGCCGCTTTACGTGGGTGTACTGGACGAAGGCACTGCCGGATAGGTTTAGCTCCGAGGTATGTCTTTATCTCATATACCACAATATCAGGGTCGATACTGAGCATCTCTTCGTAACTCCAGGTGAAGATATCATGAAATTCTTTAAACAGAGAGGTATAGGTGACAATTTCGTCTAAAGAACACGAAGCTCCAATATGAACATTTTCAACTATCCCAGGTTTAACGAAGATATCAATGGGAATCGTGGGAGAGATGTTACTGAGGTTCCCTTTGACAAACACATCATGTGTAGATCTGGGAATGGTTGATATGACAACAACGGTCGACAGAGTCGAAATCTGTTGGTAGTTCTCGAGAGTGTGTTGTTCCAAAAAGAGTATGGAACGATGATGCCCATCATCCCAAGGGCTGTCCTCCATGACAGACATGATCATCTCATCAGTGGAAAAGATGACATGGAAAGGATCAGGAGACAACTCATCAAGAGAGGGTGTAGAAGGTGCTGCTGATTGAATGGCTTGATAAACAGACTCAACCGGACTTAACGACATGATGTCGCCAAAATGAATGTGATCTCCAGGGTCAGGGACTAGCCAAGGGTTGGAAGACACAGGAAGTTCATGAGGTATGGTGGAGATCATGTTGATAGAAGCTACTGATGGGCATGGAACATCGGGCGGTGGAATAGGGAAAGTACCCATTAACGAAGAGTCTTTTAAAAGGCCTACAACGACATTCTCGTAACCCAGTGGGGTTTTATCTATAAACAACACATTGCCAGTATGAGTATCAGAATTGAAGAAGGCAAATTGGTCAACTGTAACAACCTTTCCTTGATGAGGAAAATGTACTACATGGAAAAGTGTTGACACAACTGCACGCATGGAATCTATCCAGCTATGACCAAGTAGAAGATTATAATCAAGGGGAGCATCGAAGACTTCCACTTCAACTTGGACTGTCTTACCTTCTAGCGTAACTGGCAATGAAGGAAGAACACTATAAGGCTTAAAACCAGAGCCATTAAAGGCTTTCAAAGTATTTTGTGATTCATTTAAGGGAGGAGAGCCAATGGCTTTCCAACAAGCAAAAGACATTACACACGTAGAGGCACCCTCATCGATAACAATTTGACAAATGTTCTTGGTAGAGACAACAACTTGAATTTAAAATGCGAGTTGAGGGGGTAACCTTGGAATGTGATCTTCCAAGTCAAAGATTATTAAATTCATATCTGTTGGGTCAATTCCACCTATAGCTTTCAACAGAGCCTTCCGTTGTGCAGGACAAGACTGAAGGACTTCAAGGGCTGACATCGTTGAAGGTGCCTGGGCCAAATCTTCAACAATGCTGTAGTTCCGGGCCACATGAGCATGAGGATTGAAAGCCGATTTTCGAACGACACCTTTTGGGGGTGGTCGCAGAACTATATCAAGGCTCGGTCTTTCGATATGAAGAGGACCGTTTGTAGGTGGAGTCGATGGAGAGGGCTGTACCAAAGCAGGAGGTAAATCGTCAACCTTCTCCTTAGACGGAGTATAATCTTTGGCTCTAGTCATGAGTGCAACGTTGTTTGGATTAGAATCACTGGTAAACATCAAAACATATGATGTCATAGAAGTAGAGGGTTGGTCATGAATGACCAACTGAGCCTGTTGTTGAGACGGGAAGGGTTGGGACAAGACTGCCGGTGTAGATGGTTTGGGTGTTCCTTGAAGGAACTTAGTGACTTCAATGCGTCATGGACAATCCTTCATGTAGTGATCGTCACCATAGATAAGGCAAGGGTATCGTGGTTTGCACTTATCCCGATCTTCAATAGGAGGAGTTTTAGTTTTCTCTGTTTGATTATTATTTTTTCCCTCCTTATTCTTGCCTCTCCCCTTTTTAGATTTATTTTTACCGGTCAGGGTAGATTGAACGACGTTCACCTCAGAAGTTTTACCGGCAGGAGTGGCAGGAGACAGAGCATTTTGAACATTAGAAGAGGTAGATTTAGGGGTTGTACTTGAAATAGAATGTGAGTGGGCATGGGCAGTACCAATCACACTATCAACTGCATGCGAGGCAGCTGGAGTAGTTGAAGCGCTGGAAGTACCAGGACGAGGTAATTCAGGTAGAAAATCATAAAGTGTTCCCGTTTGCGAATAAACGAGATCAAGATATTGAGCACGACTTATAGCCTGATCCTTCATAACAACACCACCCATGGCAATGTATTTACCAATTTCGTTCACAAAAGATTTTGTAAACCATTCTGCTAGTAACTGATCAAGGAGTTCAAGTTTAATGAGACGTCATCTCCTTCGCCACTCATGGATGTGATCTGATATATGAGTGCCTTTAGTCTATTTGAAGGAAGTCAAAATCTCAGTCTCGGTATCATAACGGATCGGTAACTGGTAATGTGTAAGAAAAGCCATAGCTAGGGTGTTAAAATCAAAGAAGAAACCTCGTGGCAATTTAATATACCACTTCGCAGCAGAACCTGTAAGGGTTCGTTGAAAAAGACGTAGACGAATAGAATCATCCATCAACGAGTTGGATGAACACCATAAGTGAAAAGTCATAACGTGATTGTTCGGGTCCTCTCCCACTTTTCCATCGAATTTAGGAATGTCTTATGGAAGCTTGGCTGGAATAACAGGCCATTGGGGAGAGTGACGAATAGGATCATTTAGAATCCTAGACAAGTCTGGCAAATCCAAGGTAGCAAGAAAAGGTAACTCTCGATTCACCTGCGGGTACTGGTGACTTTGAGGTGGAAGCTCTGTCGGAAAACCAGTAGGACCGTACGCAGTCTGCCCATAGTGGAAAGATCCCGGCTGATTCGGTGGTGGTTGGAGAGGATAGTAGTTCCAAGGATTGTAACCTTGAGTTTGAGTAGGGACTTGACTTTGAGCATTGAGACCCTGAACCCAAATAGGATTGGGTATACCTGGATATGGTTGGCCTATAGTAGGGACAGTTTGTTGCCCCCCAGTCGTTTGAGGAATATTTTGTAGCATCTGATTCCAATACTGGGCCAAAGCAATAGGTATATTTTGTCCAAAAGGTGGGGTTGGTCCCCCTATAGTAGGTGGAGATCCAACCGAAGTTTGTGTGCCAATCATAGGTTGTGTAGTAAGTGGATTGTGTCCAGTAAGAGGAAATGGAATCGTACCACCTTGTCCACCAACGAGAATCTTCAAGTTTGATGCAACAGACGGTATAGTGCCACTAGGATTAGAAATGCCAGAAGGAAATTGAGGGAGTGTCGGAATAAAACCGAGAATAATGTGCCCAGGAAAAGGAGGACCACCTGGAGAACCGACTGGGGTTTGCGGAGGTGTTGGATTGGAAGCATTCAACAAAGAATTCAACACATGGTAACCGGGTGGCAATGTTGGGTTAACATTAGGCATTCGCTGGGTATTGATAGGAGCAAGACTAGCTGCAGTAATCCCGGTTGGGACACTCGTAGTATTCACGAGATGGGCCATTTCGTCAGGGAGAACAAAGTGATAAGTGGTAGTCACCGGTACAGTCTCTGTCTCGAAAAACACCAGAGGATTGATTTCGTAAACTGTAGGTGATTCAGTACCAAAAAGGACCCTTCAAAAATCACTCGACCAAAAAGGATCTCGGCCTTCTGCACTAGGAAAAGGCCCAACGGTTGATTCAAAATATGCAACAACTGCTTCTCCAGAAGAATTTAATCGCACAAAAGGTCGTTCACCATGGCGAATGCGATAGTCCTCTCTAGTATTGGTAATTCGAAAAGGTTCTAGAGAGTTAGTTGATTCTACTTGTGGTGTGGTGACAACTGGGACGTCACTTGTTTCCACGTGTGGTGGGGTAACAACTGGGACTTCACTCTAATGAGGAGATCCCTCAGGTGTACTGGTAGGCAAGGGTTGAGAACCGTCCAGATGTTCTAGAGATAAACCTTGCATTCTACGTGAACGTCGTGGGGGAGAAATTGTAAACAAGTGACAAGCTCCGCGGAGAAATGCTTATGGTCAACTTCGAGAAACAAACAACACGCACTAGTAAACAAAATCTAGGAAGAAATCACCAGGAAAACAAAACCTTCTAATTTCGAAGCCACTAGTTGGTGATGAAATCCAACATCGCAACAACAAGACGAGAAGGGGCAGGGCTAGGGTGGAAAAGTTACGATGATGACCTGCTTAACAGACTTACACCCTGGTGCAAGCTCCCACACATAATCGTGGGTATACCCTCCAAGGAGACCGAGTGAGTTTGATCAATGTCAATTCCAGGTACCGTGAAGACTTTCCCCTTCACAGTCACCTTGGGTAAGAACCTAGAGAGATAGGCCACTAAGGTCACCACAAACAATAGTAA
>JZKD02S1716107.1:605452-621444 GCA_000966675.3 Picea glauca | reverse complement strand
CCACTTAAATGTTCAAGTACAAGATGATTCAAAATGAAAATGTCTCCTTGATATATATAGGAGACTAGGAGGTATAATTACAACTAATGGCCTAAAGCTGACATAAATAAAATAAAATTACTAATATAATAAGCCCCAATTAAGAGGTAATGAGACAATATTAGGGCTTAACACTATGTGGGTACAACAGTTTCTCACTGTGTTGGGCATTCAATTTCATCGACCGATCGTCATCTGGTGTGACAACCAGAGCACTCTGAAGTTCTGTAGAGATCCAGTTTAGAGGCAGCGGACGAAGAACATCGATATCCACATGCACTACATCCAGGACTTAGTACATGAGGGGATCATCGACTTACAATTTTGTCCTTTAGCAGAACAAAGGACAAACATATTCACCAAGACCTTCACTGAGCGGAAGTTCCATTCTCTGCGAAGTCATCTTAGAGTGAAGGACACAATTGCCTAGCAATTGTAGTTCTTCTTTTTGCATACATTGTACCTTGAGGGGGGGGGGGTTCCCATGAGGTTTTCCCTCTTTTCTCACTTTATTTTCAGTGTATATTTTGTACTTGGGTACCTAACATGGCCTCGTTGCTGAGACCCAATATTTATTTTCACCATAGTGATCGTATTCTGAAAATTCCTTGAGGAGGTCCAACGCCAAGTTTTTGTATGCTCTCAGCCTGGGGTGTTTTGTTTGATATATGCCTTTAACTTGATTTATGACTAGTTCGGAGTATCCGCACACTGCTATCCTCTTTGCGCCTAATTCTTTCAACACCTTTAGGCCCAGGATCAGGGCCTCATACTCGACCATGTTGTTTGTGCATTCGAACACGAGCTTGTATGAGCACAACTTTGTGCCCTCTTCAGGGGGGCTTATCGATACGCCAATACCTTCTCCTTCTTTGCTAACAATTCCATCGAAACTCATGTTCCACATCCCATTTTCCGTGCAGTCTTTAGGGTCGACTCACTCTACTGCTTTCCGCGCGGTTTCCTCATCTGATGTCATGATGGTTGTCGGTTCTTCTTCTTCAAAACTCAAGTCATTGTAGAATATAGAAGAACCAACCTCAGTGTCGATGGAGTATATGGGGTGGTTGTTTGGCTGCATCTTGCTGCTTACCATGTATTTCAACAACACTTCTCTATACAATTGTCTGTCCTGGCCAAAGATAGGGATGGTGGCATATGACATGTCCATTTGCAGGGTCCCCTTTAACTTTTCAACCCACGACATGGACAAAATCATGCCAAAATAAGGAGGTATGTCTGCCATGACCACGTCCATAACCATGTTCTTCAAAGGGATTTGGGCCAATGACATGACCAAGTCTTTCATGAGACCCAAGAAATTGAATTTCCTCAAATCAAAGGAGAAAAAGTCCTTGTAGGGCCTGGTGATATCCAAACCCAATTCATCCATGATCACCTTTGGCATGAGTTTGTGTGATGCGCCAAAATCCAACATGGATTTATGTAGGGTCATGTCATGAACCTTTAGACTGTCGTAGAATGGAGGAACATCCTCACTATCACTTGTCTCCTCAACACGCAGACCAAACATAATAGCAGGGTGATCATCTTGGACATTCAACGTATCAGGGGTCCCTCCCATTTTCAACATTTTAATAATCTACTCTTGATACTTTCCCTTTCTGATAAGTTCATTGAAAGGGACAGAGATTTTGATTTTATCCATTTCATGCTCAAAGTTAAAAGGGGGACAAACTTTCTCTACCTCTTTTCTAACCGCTTCTCGACTTGCTTACAGAGTCTTTTTCGGGGTCTCCTCCTTCGAATTTTCCTTCTCCGTCACATCCTTGGTTGTGCTATCTGGCCTCGGTCGGTTCGTGGAGGGAGTGCCTGCCGGAGGTTTCCTTACGGGATTCATTTGCTGAGGCTCGGTAGACACTTCCTTGCTCTTGAGGTTATATTTTTTCTGAAACTTCATGATGGTGTTCTGATAACCCTTTCTAAATTCTTTTGTTTCCCAGGACAATGCATCATCAGTTTCCCCAATTTATGCATCATCCATCTCCAACATAAAATTGTCATTTCTTCTCATGTATCGATCATGTTCGCTCTTTGTCAAAAACACATGCGGGTTGTTGTCATCACAACAATGCATTTTTTCTTTGAACATCTAATCAAAGTCTTCATCTGCGTAGTTGTTTTGGAATGGAGGCCTTGTCTGTTGGTTGCCTTGATCTCTATGCTCCCTTTGTTCCCTTTTTCTGATCTAAGGAACTTGACCTCTCCTAAGGTTATGATTCCTGGGCTGGGGGTCCTGCTTTTCCCAGGTAGCGGGTCTATTTCCCACATACATTTTCTCCATTAGCTTCTCCATGGTTCTCATCATTGAGTCGAATTTGTCGTCTGTGGATCTCGACGTTGATGGTTGCGCATCTCCTTGGGGCCTCTTATAGCCTCTGTTGAATCTATGTTTGATCTTCCCCAACGCCATCATATTTACCTCGACTTCGATTGTGTTGCTCATTATCGCGTATCGACTTATTGATCTTCTTTCTTTCAACAGCAAGGTGAAATCATTGTTGAAGGAGTCGATGTATCGCAACTGCGCAGCCCCAGGAGGTGGTTGGACTTCTACAGGAATCGAGTTATAAACCTTCATGAAACGGGCTGAGAATTCTTGCACCATCTCTTCCGACGCCTTCTTCATATTATTGTATTGCGTTAACAACTACAGGGGGTTCTTCTTGTCTCCCCATCTGGTAATGAAAGCAATTTCAAATGCGACAAAGTCTTGAATAGTTGTTGGTCGTAGGTATTTAAACCACTTCCTCACCTCCCCCGCAAAAATCTACGTGAACAATCTCATTTTCGCGTTTGCATAGTCTACCTCTTCCAGGTCGAAGAAATCGTTGAACCAATCTAGATGCTTCTCGGCTGAAATGTTCCCTTCAACATCGTAGAGCTTAATCCTCTGGCTATAATTTTGGGGCAACTCATGCAGTTGGGCTAGCAGAATGAGGGGGGCGAATCTGGCGGCCATGGCTCTAGGAGGTCTTGGGTTTTGAGGGCTATTATTAGACACTAGGGCTTGGAATCTCTTATGGTTGAAAACTATGTCATCCAAGTTGGTTTCCGACTTAGACCTAAACAGGGTTTGCTCAAACAATGCGTTAAAATCAAGGTCGTTGATGCTTTGTGCATTGTATTTTGGTAAGGACAGACTCATGTCAAGGTAATAGAACGGGTCCGACGCTTGCTCTCTAGTCCTACGTAGACTTTTCTCGGGGTCGTACACAGGCTCTGGAGGGTTTGGTTCAGGGTTTTCTCTGGTATAGATCATCTTCGGAGCCAGGGTTCCTAAACTACGCTACTTGGAGCTACTGGTCTTTTTGACTCGAGTCACTAGGGTAAAGGTTTCAACCGATATAGATGTTTGTCCCTCTGTTACCCTCAGGGGTCAAACTACAACGTTAGTTGTTCTCCCATGGAAAATCTTTTCAATTTCGTTCTCCGGCAACGATGCCAGAATGTTAGCACTCCGTAAATCCGTTTGGCTGATAAACGAACGACGAAGGTAACTGTTTCAACCAACTTTGAGATCCAAAACTAGCATTTTGGATTTGAAGAGGGCTCTTTTAGGAGACATGGTCTTAGCGCGAGATATGGCTTTAAAGTTGTTGGCTAGATTTAATACCTTTGGAATAATGGGTTCTGGTTATAATGGCGCAAGAGAGTAAGACTTGGGCTATGGAGTCAATTCGAGAAAATGATAGAAACAAATGACTCGGTGACTGAATTTTGAGAGGATGAAGGCTAAGCGAGCAACAGTCTTCAGTGAAAAATCATAATGTGCGGCGAGGAGAAAACACATGAAGTAACTCGGACCATCGTTGCGGATGAATTTAGAGTTAACTTTAAGAGGAAAAACGTTTTGTCTAAATGGAGTGAACAAGGGGCATTGCGTAGTGAATCCACAGGTTCGAAATTCATTCTAATTTAGACAGAAAATATATGAATAAAGAAAACATGAAGTACGTACGCAAAGAAGGGAAAACAATACATCCGAATGCTACAATTAGAATCTTTTCATCAAAGCTACAGGACTTTTTCATTAAGTTTCGATTGAACTCAAATTACATACAATAGCTAATGTCTATACTAATTTTGCCAACCAACCTGGCTTACATTGAAAAGATCAAATATATAGGCGAGGGTGCCGCTTGGGCTACCCTGCTCCTCTAACTGTTTTCTCTAAAAACTAGGAAACTGACTGTTCTATGTTAACAGAATCTTCGCATGACATTTTTTCAAAAATAGACAACAGATACATCTAGCTACATCATGACTGTTTGTAATCCACCATGGGGATCTGGTCATCGGTCAGGTCTCATCATGAGAGAGTGATGTGTCAATGTTTTCCTTCGATCATATGTTTGAATGGACACGTGTTTGTCAGAGTCCCGCTATCTACTGTAACGGCTTTGATTTCTGTCGCACACTCATTTGCTGGGAAAATGTGCGCGACAAGTGGCTGCTGACTGTCGTGGCCGTTATAAAATATGACAAAATGTTTTAAGGCGACGTGTCCTTCAAAACTGTCAAGATTTGCTTTCTATTTTCGAATGCAGGAACAAACTTAGCTAATTTTGTTTCTTCTGCTCATTGGCGAGAGTTGTGCGGGCCCTTTCCTCGGCTGCTTCACCTTCTCTAGAATGCTTCTCATACCCTTCTTTTAATAGCCTCTGTGCTTCGTGCATATGTACGATTGTGTCTTGTGCCTCTTTGAGTTGTCTTTTGAGCCACGTCATGTTACCTTCATGACCTTGTGTTGTTGATGCTTCCATGGTCTTTGTTGCTAGCTGTTGTCTTAGCTCTCTGTTTTCCTCGTATAGTTTGGCGATGGCTAGCTTCGCCTGCTTCAGCTGCTGAGATGTTTCTTTATCATTAGTACCTGCGACATCCATCCTCCTCATTCTGCTCCCACTTTCTTGGCTTGTACCTTCCAAAGGCTCTAGGCGGATGGCACACATAAGTAATTCTTCAGCAAATGATTGCGCGCGCGGTTCATCTGGGATTCGGGTTTCCCTAGCTTCCTTATTCTTCCTTGGCATGCCCCTTCTCTGAGGTATCTGTTGTTGGGGAGACAAGGCTCCTACTGTCCTTCCTTCCTGCGCGGTTCCTCCCACTCTAGGTTCTACGCGATGTGATGTCGTCGTTCCTACAAGCAATGAGAAAATTCCCCTTTTATCCTTGGGAATGCCTGTTGTGAGTGAGAAAGAATCTCAATCATTTTGGGGGCTTGGGTCTAGCAATTCTACCACTTTGTGCACCCTTCTTTATGTTTTGAGAGGTTGTCATGGTGCGATCAGTATCTATCTTGCGTGCAATGGATCCGACGGATGCCCACGGTGGAGAATTTGATCAACCTGGGCCTACGAGAAAACTTACAGCCAGAGCCTGAATCTGATTTCGCAAACAACCTGGGTGAAGAACCTCTGGGATTTATGACAGATCGGGCGGAAGGAAGAATCATGCCAAAGAACATTGAATTCATGGGGGCTAGATGTTTCGAATCGAGATGCATATTTTCATAACACATCCCCGCATGTAAAGTACTGGCGACAAGGCCTGCAGGGCATACATGATACGAACACCGTGATTTTTCATTCCTTCGGCTTTCATAATGAACTGATAATAGTTACAGCACTTACCGATGTGACTTCCATTAACTACTTGACTCGACCTTGGGCACGTAGAGACTAATTTTGATAGGACTCGACTTTATGGGAACAACATACTCGTACCATTTACGCATGTTTTGACTCTAACATCCCTTCCCGTTTCCAAGGGCCAACCGACCACTTGATGACTTCGACCCCTTCATTTCTACCTCCCTGACTTCACATGTTTTGACACATGGGCCATAACTTGACTGAAAACCGACTCTAATTGAAAGAAAAATGGCGGTGCTAACAAGGTCCTCACGTCTCCTGTGGAACTATTGTCACCCCATTTTGAGGCCCATCCGTCTTCTCAAAATCAAAATCAAAAGAGTTTTGACTATTTGAATCTTTCGAACCAGTGACCATATTCCACATGTTTACACCAGAGTTGAGAGTTTTCGAACTCTCAAAATCAAAACCAAAAGAGTTTTGACTATTCAAATATTTCGAACCAGTGACTCACATGTTTACACCAGAGTTTAGAGTTTTCGAACTCGAGTTCGAGTTTCAATTCAATGTGAAAAAATTTAGCTGTCTTAAATCCAGCAGGGAAAAAATTGGGGAGTATACATTTTAGAAATTCTAAAACATGTTATAAACTTTTCATGAGCTGTGAAACTCTGAAATAAACCCTTCCCATCTTATAACTGGGAATGGACTATGACTCTGATAATAAGAATCTCACGCCAAAGATGTAATCGAATTCCACGTTAGTTATAAACTTTTCCTGAACTGTGAAACTGTGGAATAAACCCTTCCCATTTTATAGTAGATAACTGGAAATAGACTCTGATAATAGAATCACACGCCAGCGCTGCAATCAAATTCCATGCCAACGTCAATCCTTTTTAGGGGACAACTCTCAATCGTTGAGAACAATTCGTCAAAGAGAAAGAAGATTCTCTACAGATCCAAAGTGATAAGCGTCTGACTGATCTTTATCTGCCCATGGTATCACTGGCCGTACCAGAGGGCTTGGCTCTGTAAATTGCAGAATTATTTTTACTATTCCTGGGTGCTGACATGTCTAGAGGGTGGGAATGCAAACTAAGCATTCATTCCTGCTTTTATTTGGTATTATTTTTTCTTAGATATAGATACATAGAGTCATAGACGTTGTGCACCTCATTGGGTAGCATCATTATTGACACGGATATGTAAGAAATACCTTGTATAGATTATATACAAGGGATTATAGGTACGCTTTTAGATTCGGCTTCGAGTGATTTCCAGACCTGGGAAAAAAAGGTAAAAAAAGGAGCATCATGCACGTTTCGATCCATATGCACATGTGGTTGCTGGGTTGTGTAAATTGATTGTATACTGTCGATGTGTGTTCATCCATCCAACTGTTAATTTTGTTACAGAGACTGAAATATTTGTTAGTGTAAGGTTTGTGTTATAATGGATACAAATATTGTCGTTCTCATTTGTTTTTTCTTCTTTCAACTTACTGGTCGACATTAATTTTTATTTATCTTAAAGGGATTTGCTCATATTTGATCCTCCTTTTGAGATATCGACAAAAGTGAATGAATATAGTACAAGGTAGTGTTGTCCTTGGGTGTTTTCGTCGCTGAGTAAATTGATAACGATTTCCAGTTGGGTGTGATCGGAGCACCTTTCATATATATATATATATTTTCTTTTCTTATTCTTAAAATAACAGAGACAGATACATAGAAAATGTATTTACAATGAAGAATTTATGTTACAGAAACCAATTTAATTTGCATTTGCGTACAGGGAATATCTTATTCGTCGTAGATAAACCAAACCACCAATCCATGGAAAGATGTTTTGAAATAAAAATAATAAATAGAATATCTAATATCTCGCTGTAAAGGCGAATCTATATATTAAATCATGCATGTTGGCATATTTACCAGCACAGTAGAGAGCAATGGGCATCCCGTTCCCATCCCTCTCTCTGCTCACATACCCACACATTTATTGTTTACACAATATCACGAAATAAATGACTGCACAAGCATAATTTTCTATTTAACGAAGTATAAGGAAGAGTAAGTTTTGAAAATATTTAGTTTATTTTAATTTTAAATTTTATTAAGTTTAACCAAATATAAGGAATACCTCCGATGGGGTGTAAGGAATAACTCCGATGGGGAATACCTCTGATGGAGTGTTGGTAGGCCAACGAGGCAGGGAGCCATGTGATGAGTTCATGCCAACGTCTGCCGCCTCGATTTTGCATTAAATCGACCTTACGTCGCTGCAACAAATTTAATTCTGGTGCACCTGCCCCTTTATGAACTACTCTATGGCTTTTTCGTCTGTATTTGCTTCTCATCCTTGCTCGCGAACCGACTCCCACATCCCTCCGCTGCCCTGGCCTGGTTTAGACTGGACTTTCATGGTGCTCACAGCCCCTACCTATCTCCAGGCTCTCTGCATTTGCCTGGTGCACTCAGTTTTTTTTGCCTTCAAACGACGAAACTCATGCCGCGTCAAAGAGGACGGCCGCGAAGAGGCTCTCCATGACATCCTCACCGGCCCCGGGCCTCTGTCTCTCCCCCTGGTTTGCCCTCCACAATTTCCTTGCTGCCTCTACAGTTCGAGCTAGCACCTCTCGCTTCCTCCACCTCGCCTGCCTCTTGGTTTGAATGCTTAGCTATTATTAACAGCTCGTCGGGTTCTTCCTCACGATACCTTGCCGTCCCACCGAATTTCAGAACCCTCAAGCCTCCCCATGCACCAGTAGTTGGCTCCTCAAGGCCTCCCATGGAGGTGCAACCTCTTGTTCGAAGGGCCCGAAACAATGTGAACCCATCTTCCGACTCCATCCTTGACTCGCAGTTGAAAGAAAGTTTTACCATTATCTATGGCCTGGTCTTCGAACTCCGTCAGGGGATGGAGGACCTTCAATTCCGACTGCAGATCACGGATGGAAAGATCTCGAACCTCCTTCAAATTCTTTCTTCTTTCCAAGATGCTTTCCCCTCCAACCCTGTAGGCGAGGCTTCAGAAGAGGAACCCCATGAAAAGACTGGCGAAAAAAATGCTCAGACGCAGCGTTCAGCAGAGATCGTTATGGAGCAAGTCGAGCATGAGGACACGAAAGTGGAGAAGGCTATAGGACAACATGTGCTGCAGGACACCTCGCCAGTCGCCAACAGGGACGAGAGCAACGTGGACGCTGACATGCAGTTGGAGGGAAAAGGGACACTCGTCAAAGAGAAGCCTTGGTATGAGGCCGTTCTTTCCACCTGGCCAGGTTACTCGCCAAGTGTTTGATTCCACAGGGGTTCTTTACTTTTAATAGTCTCTTCTTTTAGTTGCATTCTAGACAACTTAATTCTGTTCTATAAGACTGTTAGACTATCAATGCTAGACTCATCCAGCTGGCTAAACTGGTTTCCCCTCTATTGGGGCAGTTCAGTAACTAAAGTACGGTTACTGTCATGTTTTTGTACCTCTGGTGTGGTTTTTTGAAGGCCCTTTATATATAAAACCTCTTACTTACCAAAATATATATATAAGGAATAGTAAGTTTTGAAAATCTTTAATTTATTTTAATTTTAAATGTATTAAGTACTAAAAGGATGAGATCTTCTAAATTCTTTGTTTAGAATTTTTTTTTATGGTTTAAGTTATTTATATTTTCATTAATTTAATAAAATTCAAAATAAATTTAAGTATATATAAATATAAAGACACTATTCACGCGTGCTTATCTCCTCTTTGTTGTTCTTCCATCTATCTGTCCTTAACCTTATCTCCTCCTTTGTTGTCGGGATCGATTTTATCTCCTCCTCCACCATCACATCTCCTTTGATGTGGGGATAAATCTTATCTCCTATCTCCTTCGATCTTATTATTATTATTCAATCTAGGTATTATTATTCATGGAAGAGATGTAAGCTCTATTTTGTAAGTTTATTTTACATTATATGTTTTTTATTAAAGCTTATAAAAGTGTATATTTAAAAATAATTAAAAATATATATATTAAAAACTATTTTTATGAAAATATGACATTGTTTGTTATATTTACTATGACAAAAAATATTATATTTTTTCACATTTGATGAAAAGAAGCTGTTACCAGGGAAACCAATTATATATGTAAATAATAACAAATACAAAGCAAGACGAACATAGTTTGGACATAAGTGATAGGATTATTGAGATTCTACTATATGTTGCATCTCTAGAATGAAATTAAACAATATTTGAAAACATGTGATTCCTAATATTCTACATTATGTAACTCCATAATGAAATTAATTGAAAAGATGGATTTGAACATGGCTATGTTAATGACAATAGTTAATATTGACACTCGAGCATTCTTTGCATGTGAAAAGAGGTATGGCAATTGGATTACAATTCTCTAATGTGGATATGTACTAATCCCCCCACCTCGATATATATCTTTGCAAATAGACACGACTCAGATTTGTTGTTGCACAGGTTGCAAGTTGATGCAACGCATGCCCTCTCGGGGAATTTAAAAATCACAGTTTTCTCATAAATTATTTGAAGCATTAACATCTTGGGATAGTGGAAGGATTCAAGCCATGTATAGCATTTGAAAACAAAAATCCTTATAATTGTCTTTAGGGATAGGGATTCAAAGAGGTAAAAGATTTTAAAGTTGGGAAGATGGAATGTGGGATCTTCTGATAGCGCATTGTTGCAGCTTGTACAACCATTGAAAAAATAGGATTATTTATAGATAATCACAGCAAACAAAAGAAAACATGATTTTAATAGAGAGTAGGACAATAACTCTCCAACTATCAAAGGCTACAAATATGCAAAATTTGTATTAAAAGAAAAAAAAAACAATGGCCATTCTGACATAATCACGACACATAAAAGAAAACATGATTTTAATAGAGAGTAAGACAATAACTCTCCACTCTCTCTAAGGCTACAAATATTTGTATGGAGGAAATACATGACACAGAGTATTTCACAAAATTCGGGATTTTAATTAAACCAAGTAACAAGATGATCATCCTTGGCCATTAGCTTGCCCTGATGTCCCTATTCATGTATTCACATTGTTCATAAAAATGTAAAATTATAAAATGAGAAATAGTTAATGTTTAACCAAACTACCTGTTATTTTTCTTTTATTCCAGGCAACTAATTGTTTCAAAAAATTAGATTTTTGTTGAACATATAAATAAAACAAAGTTTAATTTTTGGAGAGTTAATTATTTTTGTGTGAAAAGAACTTGTGTTTTGTTTTGACACTATGCAGTTTATAAGTTTGAACACATTATTTAGCATCAACATTTCAAAAAGCAATGTTTTCTTCTTTATCTTTAATTTCTCTTTACCATTATCTAACCACACATTAGAATTTTTAGTTAAAAACAAAGTATTCAATTTTTGAGAAAAACAAAATTACTTTTTCATACTCACTCAAATATTTACTTAATATTTGTAAAATGTCATTGCTTCATGTTATTAGTTTTGTACATTTGTTGTGTTGATTGTGTTGATTGACCACTTATGGATGCAATGCAATTTATAGGTATATATCTTTCACCGACCCTATCCATAAAAATCTCCAAATCTCCTAAATGTTTAAACAATATAACTTAAACTTACTTCAACATTTCCTTTACCCCTCTTCGAAGTTATGCTAATTATTTTATTTTTATAGTTGATTAACCTTTATTTTATTTTATCCTTTTTTACATAAAGTTATTTTATCCTTTTTACATAAAGTCATTTCATCCTTTCCGTCACTAGTTATCACATAATTCAACTTTATATTTGAAGTACGTCTACGTGCATATATTATCATATAATTTCTTTTGACTCTTTGCAAATGGATTACTTTTCCTTACCAATGTCTGTTTACCACATGGCATTCTGAAGGCTTTTTATTAGACAATCTTCGCAGTGGCATGAGCTGGGCGATTGACATTTTTTTTTATAAATGGTTTGTTTACCAATTTATGTTCAAAGCTTTACTTTGATTTATTTTCTGCCCTTGGATTTACAGAATTTGAATTCGCCGACCATGGTAGGACAGTGAAATTGAAATCGAATCCTCCGACCATGTACTGTTAATAAAGAGACTGAAAGTCGAGCTGTTTTCTCTTTTCCTCAGATCCCCATCGCCTTCTGTCATGTTTATATAAGTGCTGCTTGCATATTGTAATGACAGATACAATGAGTATGCCTGGTTTTTTGACTGTAGTTCCATAATTGTAGTAGTTGGACCTCTCTTCTCTTCTGTTGCAGTGCCAATAATTATCAACTTTTACAAGCGACTTCTGCTTTCTTCTAATCGTGTCTTGACTAGTCCTTTGGATTTGCTTCAGAAATTGCATATGAAATTATGTTGGATACTGTCAAAGTAGAAAATCAAACACTATTCATCTATCAGCAGATTAATAAATGCTGTATAGATTTAATGATGTACAGTCCAACTTATATAATTTTTATTACTTTGTTAATTGCCTAAAAATCACTCTAATTTATGATTTAGTTTTAATTTATATTATATAATTTAAGTTAATAAATATATTTGTATGTTTAGTTTAAGATCATTGTAATTATTATTATTATAATGATAAATGTGTAAAACATTTTTCTTTGATAAAATGACAATGAAAAACAATTAATTTTAATATTAAATAGTTACACTAGCATTATCCCATTATTAAAAGTAGTTCATATGTACTTAGATGAATATTATTCTTTTTTTTTTAACATATTTCAAATCGTGATTAAACATTTTTTTTTATCAATTAAATAAAATTAAAATTTAATATTTTTCAAAATTTAATCAAATTGATTTAAATATCCAATATATTATTAGATAAATATTTTATAATTTATTTATTTATATATTTTACATGACTCTTAAACATATTTCAAATGACTTTTAAACAACCAAGTGTAAAGAGTGTACTCATCGATATAGATAACGCATATCACTTTTGACAGACTTTGTATTTTACATAAAATTATGAAGTGATTGAAGTTTATTCAATGCATAAAATAAAATAAAATGCAATATAAATAAAAAAAAATGCAATACAATGGATACTGTTTTAATATAATTTAAAAACAAACAAATAAACATGTAATTTCAATAGCATAAAAAAATACTTTAAACAAACAATTGTATAACTTTTAAAATTATTAGTTAAAAACAAATCATATATATTTACAAACAATTGTATAACTTTTTAAATTATTTGTTAAAAACAAATCATATATATTTACATAGAAGAGTGTATGGAACAATGACTATTTTAATATTTGGATGAGATAAAAGCAAAATTGAAGGTGCTCATATCATAAGATTATATATTACATCAATAAATTAATATATAATATATATATTTATAGTTGGAGTCAGATTTAATTAATTTTATATCTAAACAGAGAGATTAAAAAAATATCTATACAATTTCTAACTGATTCAAAACCAAACCTAAACCAATTCTATTATAAACATTATTCCAACATAAAACTATAATTATCAATATCTTTACAACAATTGCCAATACATATATTAAAATCCATCTGTCAAATCTTGCAATTGGTAAGTTTTGTTGTCCATCTGTTTGATGTGCATTACTTTATCCTATTGCAAACGAACAAAATCGGCCACCCAAAACATTTTTCTGTTGCATGCCTCCCAAAAACCTAATTTACACGATAATCTTTCACTTAAATAATTCGAAAACTACAGTTTTTCCATTTCTTGTGATTCTCAGTCATGGCTTTATTGCAATTAAATACAAATACAGTAAAATCACGAATGCATTAAATTAATATTCGTAATTTACACATCTCTAATTACGTTGTTCACAAGTCAATGTCAAAAAAGGAAATAATAAAATTCTTGTACAAAGTCAAAGTCTACAAGTCAAAAAAGTCAAAATCAAAAAGATGGAAAGAGCAATGGCAAGAATGCCCCACATGCATACAATGCCAAAGGTGGCTGGCTATCTTCCCTTTTTATCTTCACGCCAGCCTTCTTTTTTTAAGTTGTCTTTGTGGCCCTTGCTCACCATATGGAAGACATTAGGAAATTGAATTTCAACATCATCTTTGGTGTGTCGAAGAAAGTTTCCTATGGATGTGAAATGGGGGAGTTTTTAGGTGTTTTTAATTTTTTCTATTAAAGCGACAAGAATTGAAATTCGATTTTTCACTATCTCTAGATAATTTATAAGTTTTAATTTGTTAGGTTTTCATTTAGCTTTAAATATTTAATTTAATTTTAAGCTATTAGCTTTTCATTTAACTTTAAATATTTAATTATAAATTTTGTTTAATGTTATAATTGCTTCGCGTTACTTGTGGAGTTTAGTTTCTTCTTTAATTTAAAAAGATAAGGAGGCTGAGTTTAGTCATATGAAAATTTTATATAATAAAAAATAAAAGGTACTTTTAATTGTATTGCAAATCTGGAGATCATGTCCCGACGTAAGATTTCAACATGAATCTCATTGTTGTGAACGATAATGTCGCTTAATTAGTTCAAAGTTTATTATTTGATATTTTAGTTTTAAATAATTTATTGGTAAATTATAAATTATAACATTGAAACATATAAGTAATATTTTTGGGATTTTTTTTTTTCATAGAAAAATTACACCATTATATTAGATATATAATTTTGTTCTTAACTCCATAATTACAAAGCAAGGATATCAAATATCTAGAGAGGAATATATGATTGTGTGTGAATCATAACTAATCTGTGATTTACAGGTTGGATCTACTGCCCAGAGTTACAAAACAGTCACAAAACTGGAGGTCAGAAATATAGAGAGGGGATACTTATTTGTGAATAATCCTTTGGCTAATCCGTCTTATCGGATCACTGATCTGTTTAGGTTGTCAATATACTAAAAGAGGTTTAATACCTGTGTGTGGCCCTCATGCCCGTCCATCCAGATGTTGAACGAGATGGAGCCAATTTTTTTTTTTTGAGAGCCACCTTGGAGAGAAGATCAACTTCTTTGTTATTTTCCCAGTAGGTGTGGATGGCTAAGATTTTGGTGAAGGTAGTTTGGAGATTTCTGATCCTGTCCATCCAGCCCTGGAGACTATAGAACTGTATCTTACCCTTAAAATTCATCCAGTCTGTAATGATATGAGAATCCCCAAATAGGGATAATGTGGCTAAATGAAATCTGGAAGCAAGGAGGAGAGAGGCCCAGGCACCCAATAACTCTGCTCTAGTGTTAGTGCCTTGCCCACAATTGAATGTCCATTTGTAATGGGTGTTTTGTGTGATGTGTATTACACCTCTTGTGCCACTCTGTAAGTTGTTTGATTGCAAGGCTCCATCAAACCAGGCTGTGGGGGACTCCATCGGAAGGCTAGCTTGGTGTTTAGTCTTAATGGTATCTATTCTAGGAAAGATGGATGACCAGTGGTTGTGCATACCAAGGGATTTGTAGGCCACTGAGAAGGCAGAGAGGGTTTCGTTGGTAAAGATATAACTATTTCTATCAAGCCAAATAAACCAACAAATCATTGGTGGGAGGTTGAAGGAGGGATGAGCGAGAGTAGACTAGCTATCAAAGCAAGCTGCTAGGTTGGGTCCGTCCTAGGTAAGTGGTAAATTGTGCGCTGCAACAATAATAGACAAAACTTTGCGGGTAAAGGTACAATTTATAAAGATGTGTTGGACAGATTCTGTGTCTTGTTGACAGAGGTGACATATATTGGGGCCGACCCATCCCTTCTTTAAGAGCACGTCCCATGTATTAATCTTGTTTTCGAGAGAGAGGCAGATGAACAATTTAAGTTTGAGTGCAAGATTCCAAGACCAGATACTGCACCTCCAACCGTCGATAGAGAGGGGCCAAGACTGATTAGAGAGTTTTGTGTAAATATTATTGGCAGTTAGAGTGCCTGAGCGATCGCCCCCCATCCATGCCGGTCTGTCTACAATTGAAAGCAATTGGATTATATATAAGGTAGTTTGGATTATGTATAAGACAATATTAATATATTAAGATTCCATCAAACAAAAATCTAGTGTAAGAATAGGTTAAGCACAAGTTGTTATAATTTAAAATTGTAATATAGTGACAAGAATCAAGTTTATTATTATGCTATAGGTGTAAGTTCTTTGGTTTTTGGGTTGGGACTGTACATTTTACTTTAGGGTTAAGGTTTCACATAGTGGAATAATTTTATGGGTTTTGAAGTTGTGACAACCAATTAGGTGGTGGGTTGTTAAGGTTCTTATTTAGTTAACATAAGTGATTCAAATATCTTGTATTTCTTTGCTAAAAAGAATACAAGATGACGAATAATAGGTTTCAA
>JZKD02S1716107.1:565743-577248 GCA_000966675.3 Picea glauca | reverse complement strand
GAAGGAGGTGCCGATGAGCGAGCATGACCAGATACTCCCCCTAAGATAGGAGGGAGGTTTAGCAAGCGTCTTGAATGATGGGGGTTCTGTGGTTCCCCTATGATGTCAGACTAGTTGTGTGAATATGTGCAAAAAGTGGTGAGAAAAATATAGAAACAAGAGCCTTTGCGTTGAATGTTTACACAATATATATATCCAAATCAAACTGTAATCAGATGTGCATCATACATAAAATGAAAAAGAAGCATATATGTGGGTAAGTGGTTTTTGTCCACGTGGGGGAATCAAAAGAAAGAAAATGCTCGTGTCCTAGAAGATGTAACGTCCTTCCTCTCAAATAGCACTGGACCTTCCAATAGTACTCAACAGTGGGGTCTGAAGTCACCGGAAGAGAAACTAGTGAAGGATGAAATAATTGGTTATAATGAGGGGTAAAGGGGGCATATCCCGAAGGAATTGGCGATATTTCCCAATAGCCACACAAACTCCAATAAAGGTGCAATTGAAGCCCACAATTGCCACCTGGGTAGATGTCCTAAAGTTGGTCACTAGGTACCTCGGTCAAAGTGCGGCATTTAGATTTTTGGTCTAAGAAATGGATCATGGGCTGGATCCCGTCCAAGAGGTGGGTCCTCAAGGGGGGATGCATAGAACAACCGGACCTCGGCCTTCAACCCTTCACGGGTATCTCCCTGCCTTATGGTGATTGGAACACTTGACTTGAAGGATTTTCAGTTCCCTATTTGAAAACCGCTATGTTTTGACAATGTGAGAACCAGATAACGGGGAGTTACTTGGATGCCTATCCCCGAAATCCTACCTAGACTAAAAAATTTCTTTTGGCACCTCCTATGGAGGAAAACTTAGTGATTTTTTAGAAATATTTTAGATGTAGTTGTTTTTGGAAGATGGGGGTGAAAACCAACCTCGTTTGATTAAAATGGGAGTGGATAGTTTCGTCAAGAAAAGGGTGGGGTATTTTCGGAATCCCTTTGGAGGAAACTTACTTTGACCTCCACGTTTTCAAGAAGAAGCTATGTGAGTGATAAATGACTTTTGTGTGTGAGTGAAAGTGTGCCAATTTTTAGTGAATTAGATGTCACCTTGCTGCATGTGAACTTCGCTTGGTCCTTACAAGAGTTTGATTACCTAATTAACTAAGTGCCTTTGGTACAACCTTGCGTAATTCAAAATCCCTAGGAAGCTAGCATGTGGAAATGTGGGTCCGTTACTATCCTTTAACTTCCTATTTGTGATGTATTCTAAGAAAATCTTGAAACTATCCTAGATTGAACATGTGGTCATGTATGGGCCCGTTATAAACCTTTAAACTTCCCTAGTGTTTTGATCTAAGAAAGCAAACAATTCAAACACTATCCTATCTTTGTAGCATGCGGGCATGTATGGGCCCGTTACAATATTAAGATGTGTTTGAAAAAGAAAACTAAGAGGGGTCCCAAGAAGGGTCGTTGTCCTCTCCTAAAGGTTTTAATGTTCTTAAGGGAGATGAAATCGTTTTCACAATCTTTTTCTGATTCTCAAGATCGCTTGGAGGTGAGAGAGAAGAGCATACTAAATGATTGTTACTTCAACTTCTATTCCCAATGTGAATTATATGTGATTAAGAATGATTTCCAACTTATGTTGTAAGTCAAAACAAGCCATCCATGTGGAAAAAAGCAAATAAGGGAAATTGATTTTTATCCTCCTAAGTGCCTATGTGTGTTTTTGACTAACCCGTTTATATGATGAGGAGACTAAGTTTAATGCAGATTTAAAACATTTTTGACATCATTTTTAATAAGGCAGATGACCTTCCCCACATCTCAATAGCTTACAATGTGAAATTTAGCACAGGTGCGCAGGTCCTAGTGAAGACAGAGGCGCACAGAGCGCATGTGCGCGAGCAGAGACAAATTAAAAAGCGCACATGCACAGAGCAGAAACATGAGTCGAGCGCATGGATGCACGATGCGCGTATGTGGGCTGGAAAACCTGCGCATATGAGGCACATGGTCGAGAATGAAAAATCCGAATGGATTTCACTCAATTCAACTTGGAATTGACTGGTTGGTAGGTCGACTTAGGCCGGTTTATGTACCTGCAAGTTAAACAAACTAAAAGAAGAGAAAAATAAACCCAAATGAGGTAGGAATTTGATACCTTCCCCAGTGGAGTCGCCAATCTGTTGCACCTCCTTCGTCACCTTGGTGAGAAGAATCGCGGTTCTTGCAAGCCTAGTTGGGTCTGCTAGGTAGGACAACTGTAGAGG
This sequence comes from Picea glauca, assembly GCA_000966675.3. NCBI lineage: Eukaryota > Viridiplantae > Streptophyta > Pinopsida > Pinales > Pinaceae > Picea > Picea glauca. The sequence goes on along the minus strand of JZKD02S1716107.1, from coordinate 574,976 downwards.
AAAGAGTTAGAGAAAGAAAAACAAAACTAAACTAAACTAATAGATGCAATAAAAATTAAAATCATGAGCATAGGGACATAGAAATGAAAAGAACCAAAAGACCCATGTCACCAATGTTTGAGGCTGATCTATTGATGAAAACAAAGCACCAAGAAGAAAGGGGACTATGAGTCCCTTCTTCCTCCAAGGGAAGGTTCTTGGACCCTCACTAGCTTGCTCTTCTTACAACAAGAAAAATGAAAATGGTGATGAAAGAACTCTTTACAAATCCACTCAATGGAGAGGTGGATTGTCTAATGTAATGGTGCCAAAATGCTCTTGTCAAGGATGGAGTCCTTAAAACAATCTAGACAGCATAACATTACTTTGAATTCCTTGAGAAAATGAGGTGCATTCATGTCTTTTTATAGCATTGCTTTGGGTTATTGTTTAACTGCTTTGTAGTGAGAAAAGAGGCCATTTAGGGCATTATTAGGTCTTTGACTAGCCCACCATTCGGATCCATCCCGAATTTGAGAGTCAAATCGGCTTGGGAGCTGAACCATAAGTGGTTGGGAGGCCGACCACTTCAATAAATGCCATGTTTAGCAGGTGCGCGGCTTTTTGCGCTAACAGTCACGCATTGTGCACCTGTGCGTGATTTACACGTTCCTGTTCCACGCATGCGCGTGCGCGCCCAATGCCTGTAAAGCGCTCTTCAATTTTTCACTACTTTGTATAGTTTTTTGACCTTTTTGAATGCTGTGGAATTAATTCAGGTCCATGAATGACTTCATTACTGTTTGATGATGCTGAGTTCTTGTAACCATGCGCTGACGAAATTTCAGTGATAACAGATGCCCCTTGATGGATGAGGTTAGGGGCATACGTATAGCCGAAATCCATCAATGTTTCTTTTACTGAGAATGTTGTTGTAGGATAGAGCAATAGTGGGATCGTTCAGAGCAATCCGTTGGAGGAGAAGGGAACCTGGTAGGACTTGACCTTCCATGAGGTGTGTAAAAGATAAAACTGTGTACAAACGAGGCGGGCATGCCCCATGCTTGTGTTATGTAACTCTGACAAAGATGACTGAAGCATTGGTGTAGACAACTGCAGCGCCCTCGGGGGCAATTGTGATAAAGGAAAAATACAATTCTGCAAATGAACATACTCTGAATGGTAAGCAACGATCACAGTAATAAGTAGCAACAATTATGTGGGCAGTGATAGCCCAGCCAAATTCAGAGGTCTTCAGCAAATGAGAGAAATAACTGCAATAGTCGCAAAGTAAGACCCACTGTAACATGAGAATGTGTTGGCGTCGAATGTTATGGGGGTCAACGACAACAGGGAGTAATGGTGTGTCACCCTGTGCCGTTCGAGATCTCTCATTGAGTGGAGAATGAGGATCAAGAAACTGTCACCCTTCTGGAAAATGGTGCTGATGTCGACAAAAGGGGAACATGACTCCCAGAAGCAAAGGGCTTCGTGAAATCTACTGAGGTGAGGAAGTGGCAGAGGTACATGGACGAATTCAAGATGTGGGAAGATTGAAGACTGCCCTTGGTTGGAGGAAAAAATGGGCCGCAACCATGTAACGAGGTCGAGCATGGGGATGACAAGACCGGTGGTAAGTTGTGCCAGAGGCGGGACAAGGTGAACAAAGTCAGAGGGTGACCTGTGGGGTACTCTGAAAATATGGACGATGCGGGCAAGGGTAGATGATAAGTAGTGCCCCAACCAAGGGTGACATGGGTTGCGGATGGCCAAGAAAGGAAAGCAGGTCGCCCAAAGGTGACGACAAAAAGGGAATGTAATGACTGGAAAATAAAGGCGTTTGTACAATAAATAATGAATAATTTTGGGGAGAAATGTACAAATACAGAAACGGGTGCCTCAGTGTGATATGAGTGGCAACTAAATCTGATGTGGTCATCATGATACAATGGAGTTGATTCCTCAACGCTAGTTTCCTGCTAGTGTTCTTACTCCTGAAAAATCCCACCAAGGCATCAAACATTCCCTTGGCAGTCTTCAACTCTCTAATGCGTGGAATCAAGTTATCTTGTGTGGAATCTATCAAGACCCTCTTAGCTTTTTCTTCATACTTCTTGTTCTTGTATTTCTCTTTATCACTTGTTGGTTCTGAGACATCTTATTTTACATAATTATGAATCTCATTTTCATCCAGGATGAAGAGTATCCTGGTCTTTCTGGATCTGAAATTTGTAGCACCATCCATCCTATCTTCTACTCTAAGACTAGACATCATCTTGTAGATGGAAATTAAGTTAACTTATTTCCAATTATGGAGTAGTGTTTGACTTAACATGCACTTCACTTTAAGAAAACATTTTTCTCTTTTACTATTCTTTCAAGGAATTACGAAAATTATATGTAAATTCTTTTTATGGTTCAGTAAAATAATTTTTTACCTACTTAGTAGAAAATATTTTACGGATTGACAACAAATTCTTTTATGAAGTTGTTTTGGAAAATACCATGGGTCAAAACCATGGGCTCTTTATCATCTTTGATACCATGTTGAATTTTCTACTTTCAGATCTGATAATGATTTCCTTATGATTTAAATGCTATTGTTATCATAGAATAATTATACACTAAAAATCACAAAAGAATTAATGAACTTGATGAGAGGTTGTTGTAAGTAAAATATTATATGAGATGATATACTCAATTAAGGGCCCCGATATATATACTTGGACATAGTGCCTTTTCATAGATAGACATATATTTTCCATTATTGTATTTTCATTAATTATATAATTATTGATTATTTATATTTATACATTATATTATAAATGTATTATTTTTATAAATTATATTTATGTTGATGATGATTTCCTCACTTGCACATGTAGTTAATATAGATCACTCCATTCTGGAGTAGGCAATGTAAGAGCACCTTGATTCTATCCACTCCTCGTCAGGAGAAAGACTATGCTTGGGCCATTCACCATTATCAAAACTTTGTAAGTGAATGAGTCATTTACCTTGGTCAAATCAGCATAACCAATCTGGGAGAATGTCTGCCTGATGCTGCTAACTAGAAAAACATCAACATTTCAACTACTTGATTTCTCTAAACAATTCTTCATTGCATCATCAGTAAAATTAGTGTACCTTATTGTTTTGCATTAGGTTATTCTTGAAATCAATGCAACTATTAGTTATATCATTGTTGAAATCATTGCAACTATGTGACTACTTCACATCATTTTTCATTGTATCACCACTTACATTAATACACATTATCATTTTACATTATATCATTGTTGAAATCAATGGAAGTATTTGTTATATCATTGTTGAAATCAATGAAAATATTTGCTATATCATTGCTGAAGTCATTGCAATTACGTAACTGCTTTAAATCAGAAGGCTAACCCTGCAATTTTTTCATCCACCTGATAAAAAACTAAAAAATATATATCGATTTGATCCTTCTAGATAATACTATAATAATAAATTAATATGACTATAATTATATATTGACTATATATTATTGTTTTGCATTAGGTCATCACTCAAACCATTGCAAGTACTTGATTTCTTTAAATAATTTTTCATTCTATTATCACTAAAATAAATATATCATTTCATATTTATTTATATCATTTTTTAAATCAATGCAACTATTAGTTATATTGTTGGTGAAATTAATGCAAGAATTTGTTATGTCATTGTTGAAATCATTTCAACTACGTGACTACTTTAAATCATAAGGCCAACCCTACAATTTTCCCATCTCTCTATAAAAAACTAAAGAAGATATATTGACTTGATACTTCTATATAATACTATACTAAAAAATTAATATGATTATAATTATATATTGACTATATAAATCAAAATTAATATGATTACTAATATACACCCTAAGTGGGCCTAATGATTAAGAACATTGTTCCCTCCAAAGAGGTCATAAGTTCAAATCCAAAGGTCATGTGTTTCTTCATGACTTTTAACTTTAAATTACTATTCACTCCAACAATTATTTGTAGAGATTAACATTAATTGATCTTGAGATTAACATTAATTGATCTTTATACTAAATATTGCATTGCAACAATTATTTGTAGAGATTAACATTTTTTTTGTGAATAAAAGTAGAAACTTATATTAATGACATATGTATGTTGTACAATGAAAAGTATGGGCCACCTATTCCGCCACAAAAGGGAAACAAGAATAGGTGGCATCATGTTGTTGAAAGATTGACACTTCGTCTTGAGTGCTAGCACTGCGATAGAAAAAATGTTTACACAAAACATTGCAGTCTTTCTGCTTGAACAAAAAAGTTTGAACCATGTTCTGCAACCTATTGCTAGGACCAGTTGTATACAGAGATGCTATAATCCTAACTACATAAAAGGAATAAGAAAAAAACTGCATAATCATCTATCCTATTGCTGTGGTGAGCTAGACCATCATTCCTGCAACTAGAATAAACAAAAAACCAAAACATGGATATTTCAATCCGTAGCTAAGCCAGGTTGTCCATGAATTGTATAGGTCAGGGTGAACCATTGTCCACATGTAGGGCATCGATCGCGCACAAGAGCATCCGTTAAGGCGTCAAACAAGATGTCCATCCTTTGGTCGAGGATGCTCTGGGAATGCATCTAGTCATCTTGTTTCTGTCGAATTTTGAATAGGAGATGAAGGTACTCCTCCACAAGGTGGTTGGCGAAATGTTGAGGCTGCTCCTCCTCCTCTTCCTTACTAGATGCTTCTGCGGTGATTTCGATGGCTGTCACTACATTGTCCTCCAATTGCTAGCTTGGGGGGATTTTCTCCTCCACCATGTAGCTTCTGTCACCGTAGTAAGGTTCACCTAGATTGATAGTTGGGGGGGCTAGGAGATTGGTAGCTAGAGGAGGGCATGCGCTCGAAGGTGGTGCCTCCTTTTTTACCAAAATCAGGCCAGGGAGTGGAGGAGGGATGGACAAAGGGAAGTGAGCGTTGGAGGAGGACGCTTCCACTTTGACCGAACTGACGCTATGGAGATGGAGAGGAGCTGACTAAGGAGCCTCCTGCGTTCTCTAGGAAGAGTGTCGAGGGCTTGCAAAATGAGAAATGAGAGCTTGTTGAGAAGGGGTGAGCTTATTGCGACGGGAGAGGGTGTTGTTATAACGAGCACCCCTCTTGGATTTTCCCCTCTCTTGAGGCATGTTGGAGGGAAGATGGAGGTGGAAGGTTGTTGGAATGGAGGCTGATGGAAGGTGCTGAGGGGAGTGGGAGGAGATGGAGATGCCAAGAGAGTGCTTGAGGTCACTGAGAGTGAAAGGCGAGTGGAGGGTGTCAAAGCTGGGGAGGAGGTCCTTGGTGCACAAGAAAGTGTTACAGAGAGCGGTAATTTGGGAAATCCCATGGGAGTCGAAGAGATGGAAAGGAGGAGTGTACCAGGGTGGAAGAGAAATGGAATAAAACACCAAGGCAAGGGCTTGTTTAAACCTCTTGACGCCATTGAAGCCGGAGTTGACAGTCGTGGCCTCCATTGAAGCTGAGTTGACAGCCAGCTTGGTACTGGTACGCTTGGTCTAGCTGGCTCACATGCCCATTAATCCAGCCAATCTAGCCAAGCGCACTACCATTACTCCTCTCGTGGTGTGAGCCATGGGGGAGTTAATGTGCTTGGGCTGACGGTCGGGGTTAATAACTCCCCCGACTGCCTGGTTCCAAGTGGCTTCGGACCCTGTCCAGGTGGCACCCCATCTAGGCTAGAGATTAACATTAATTGATCTTGAGATTAACATTAATTGATCTTCATACTAAATATTGCATTGCTCATTAACATTAAATGACTCAACTTAGTACGGTTGTAGCGCTTTGTAGGGTGGCCTTATAAAGATTCAACTTGTGACCTGCACATAGATTTGCTATCTATCTATCTATATAATGGAGTCAACATAAATTTTTATTATTTTATTTTATTTCTTATTATTATTTTTTAATCAAATTTTTATTTTAATATTTTATTATTATTTTAATGCTTTAATTTACATGAAGATAATATTAATTTCAAATAATATATAAGTTAATTGATGTAAAATATATTGATATTGATGTTTGTTTGTTAAATTAAATTTAACTTTTATATCCATTGAAGATAATAAATAAGCTAATATTAATGTGCACAATTGTTTACTTAAATATTGAAGTTTGAAACTTTCAATCCATCACACTGATAAGAAACCTAAAGACTAAAGACAATTGGAAATCATTTGAAGATAGTTTTCAGAAATTTAACAATTGGGATCTTGGAGTAGCTCAATATTTGAGAGCATGGGATGATGCATTAAAAAACTTAGATACATAACATAGGGTTATTGGTGGGAAAACTTAGATACATAACATAGGGTTATTGGTGGTTTTGGGAAGTAGATCATAGAGTTGAGATTAAATCTATGAATAGGTTGAGAGCATAATTGAATGCTTACATTTGAATTTGGTTATGTATTGTTGTTGAAATTGTGTAATACACGGGCTTCAAACATGTGATGTTATTAATATTGATTTTAAAATATTAACTAAAATGTAATTGATATTGATTTTAAAATATTACCTAAGATGTAGTATTGTTATTTTGTCTTGTTGTTAATGAGTTTTGTTATGTGAAGTTACTTTTAAAACTAACTGTATGCAACCTGTAGCTACATCAACGTGCATATAATTGGTCTCTACTTTACTTGGTTAACTCTGCACCAATAAGATCATCATGCATTCTCTAGTTGGTCCCATGCTTGTGAGATAAAAGTTTGAACAATCCTCACTTGTTACATTCAACTGAAGGTAGATGTCGAGCCCCCCTCCCAAAAGCCACTTCCACATTATTGTTTTCCACATGGCATTCTACAAGCCTTTTATTTCGGACTGGCATGACTTGGGCAATTGACCTAAAAAAATTGTTCGGTTACCACATGGTACAAACTACAAATCTAATTATCGCAGCATTTCTTCACATGCGATCCCGCAAATTCTCCGCCTAAAAATTAGGTGTTTGCATTTGATTTAAGAGTAAAAGTTTTCCTCAAATTATTCGCCAAGGTGTTTCCTTTTGCTTTAAGAGAAAAAGTTTTCTGCCGTTCAAGTGGACTGTGGACTGTTATTTAAAAGACTCAAAGTCGACTATCGAATCCCCCGACTGTGTACTGTTACTAAAAAGACTGAAAGTCAACTATCATTGTTGTTTTCTCTTTTCCTCAGATTCCCATTGCCTTATCTCATCTTTATATTAAGTGCACCACTTGCATATTGCAATGACTTAGGCAATGAGTATGCCTGCCTCTTTTTTCACTGTAGTTTCATAATTGTAGTTGTGAACCTCTCTTCTATTCTGCTGCAGTGCCAATAACAGTATTGTCATTGCAGATTCGTTTAGTACAAGATTAGGCTAGGCTCAAAAGACTTGCCTTTCACTTCTCTTTTTTCCTCCTCGCTCTGTTTCTATACCCATCATCTGCTCTCCCCAAATCATCTTTCCATGGAGATGCCGCAGTGCTGATTTCAATGAAAGCTGAAATACAGCTTCATCCTTGTTATCCTCCAGATAGCTGGAAAACCTCTGATCACACCACCCACTGCTCATGGACTGGCGTCCAATGTGACAATATGAGCCGAGTAGTGGCTCTAAATCTCTCTTGGATGGGTTTTTCAGGCCCACTCCCAAGTAAGGTCACAAATCTGCCAGCGCTCCGCTTGCTCAACGTCTCCCATAACTACCTCAATGGAAGCTTCCCTCGAAGTCTAGCTTAACCAATAGGGGAGCATGATCAGATTTTATTTCAATAGGGAAGTCCCCTATATCAAACCTCATCACTCTAGAAGTAAAACCTTGAGAGAAAATTAAGTAATGTACCACACTTTGACTATTGTAAGTTTTGCATGTGATACCCTTGAAGCTGGCCACCCTTTCATTCCATTGCCGATAACCATGCCAAACAAACTACAAATCCCCTAATTCTTCCTCAAAGTGTGTCATGCCCCCATTACCATCTTGTGAATCTCTTTCCCATGATTGATCTCCACTCTCTTCCAACCATAAGGGATTGCTTTTCCCTCTTTCTTCATTTCTCAACTGGAGATATTGGTTGTTAGCTATCCTTGCATTAAAATCACCCATTGACATTACTTCTCCCAAGTGATTGAATATAGAGATATCTCTTTTCAATGAGTTGTATGGGTTTTTGTTGTCTAAATTGCTTCTTTTATAGATCTTTGAGTTTTTTGGGGGAAAATAGCAAGCAGCCAGCCTGAAAGTAACCTCATTCTCAGTTATTTGCAACTAGATGTATTGTTTGTTTGGGTCTTATTTTACCACTTTTACAACACCACATCATTTTTCATTTATTAGCACTGTAAATCCCCTATGTCTTTTGCCTGTCTCATTTCCTTTGTTCCAAAATGAATTTTTCTTGTACCCCTCGAAATCTGGAACCTTGCATCCATCATGCTCATGCATTTCTACAAGAATGATAATATCTTTCCCCTCTACTATGGGTCCCAACCTCAGATCTCTTCTCCATGGATAACCTTTGCAATTCCAACTTACTACCTGTAAGCAATCCCATGGGGCCTCGATTTACTATTTCTTATTTGAGAAAGAATCATTGATTTGAGCCTTCCCGTTCTTCAACCATACCCATTTTCCCCCATTTCTTGTTGTTTTCACTTTTTCCCACTCCATTCTTTGTTGTTCTTGTTGAGAAAAAGTCAAGCCCTCATCTAGGTAGATGTGTGTGTCTCTGAGCAATTCTCTATTTCTAAGGATCATATTCTTATCTTCTATATTCCTTAAGATAACTCTTACATGTCTATCTCTTCCTCCCTCTGTCTTATGTCCAATTTTGCTTTCCTGGTGAATACACCCTGTCCATTTCAACTTATCTTTAAGGAAGTCCCTTGCTGGAATGTTTGTCCTCTCATTTTCACCAAAGTCCCTTAGTGCTTTGATAATGATATTTGCAGTCTTGCCTCGCTTATCCTGCTCTTCCTTTATTTGTATTTTGATTTTCTTCTCAATGATTTCTTTTTGTTTGTTTGATGACTCACTTACAACTTGTGACCACGATTTAGCCTCTTCTATCTGATCTTTTAGCTGATTTTCTTTAGCTTCCAAGTCGACTAAATCTACATGAATCTCTTGTCTTTGTGTGTGTCCTCTTCTTTCACCAATTCTGATTTCTCAACTCTGGTTATCCTCATCTATTCTAATTCTTGTTTCAAGG
>JZKD02S1716107.1:540155-564525 GCA_000966675.3 Picea glauca | reverse complement strand
ATGTATGAAGAGGAAGGAGAAAATAAGTACCTTTTTAACAACGTTTGTCCCTGCACAGTCCGAGTTGAGCTTCAATCCTAAACTCCTCGATAAGCCCTGTAGACAAACAAAGATACAACCAGCTTCCTACTCTACTGGGATTAGCTCAAAAACAGATTTATCTACTAGAGACAAGTTCATGTGAGATCAAACACAGACTTGAAAGAAACATGCCAAGCATGTTATATTAATGAGAACAACAATGAAGAATACTTATAGCCATAGATGTGAGTGCAATAGCTTCATCAAGCTCTCCTTGTCCAAACCCTTGCTTAAACAATCCACACACAGAATGATGATGTTCCAAATGATATCTCCCTCATGAGATCATAAGTTAGATGCTTCACAATACTTTCCATCCCCCTTTCACCATGAGAAGGTCTCCTTATATAGGCTTGGAGAGACCCAACCACTTGAGAGATCTTTGGGGTAAGTTGAGGATTCTCCTCCTTCAGTTATGGATCTTCCCTAAGATCATTGCTTGACCAAGGATTCGAATCCAATTGCCTTCAGAGATTGAAGGGATCTCTTCCTGATTTTCCTCAACAAGTCAAAACTCGCTTAGAAAAGACAGTGCTTCCCCAAAAGGGGCACCAGAGCACTATAGCACTCCCCTACAAGGGTGCATAGAGCACCAACGCTCCATGTTAATGTATAGGGGAGCGCTCCTCTCCAAAAATGTCTTTTGAGTGGATTTTCCAGTGGCAAAAGGTTTATAAAGTTTGTTAACCCATTCCTTTTCTTCCAAATTAGTTTTTTGAGGTGTTTCAAGTGTCCTTCTGATGTCGTTATAGGCATGACATAGACAATATGGCAGTATGCTTTTTCTGACACTTGCAACACTTGTGACCAAAATGCGACACTTGTAATATTGATAATGATGACACTAGGCCATTTTCGTAATGAGTAATTTTGATGTCTAACAGATTGCCCCCCAAAGTATGAAGTTAGAAGATGAGAACTGATAACTGAAATACTTTGTAGGCTTTCAAGCAAGGGTACGGACTCAAAGAACTTGACAGAAGCTGCACACAACCATCAAACAAATGTTAAGACATGCTTCAAACCCAAGGCAGGCATACCTATGCTTGAGTGATAGAGACTTTCAAGGTATGGCCGCCATAAATACACTGCGGATCCATAATTATATTAAAAAAAAGATATAGCCACCGAAGATACAATGTGGATCTATATTCGCATGACCTGAACTGGTCACAGCCACGAAGAATACATAATGGAGCTACGAGACGTCAAGACATAGCCACGACCAATACAAAGTGGATCTATGTAACAGTATATGTGTCAATGTTCAAAAGAACCTTCGTCACAACCTGGGAAAAGTACATATAAGAGTGACGAATCAACCCAGGGTCTTCTTACCGATCCTGATATAGTACGAATCTAACCATGTGAATAGATGTCTTGATGTCAAACATGGTAGAAACCACTTGATTACCGGTCAATGAGGTGAACCGTTAACAAGCATGAGGGAGATCTTCATTGATGTCAATGATTCCCAAGGTACATAGTACATTCCAATGAATGTGAATAGATGAGCTAAATTCGAACATCCGTGGAATCATCCGATCAGAGGTCAATGATGTAAACCCACTATCAGACACAAGGAGGCCTGTCATTAAGGCATGCAGATCCCAAGGTACTAACTGGTTTCTAGGTCTAATCCCTGGATAATGTGTTGAGGTCGACAGGGATAGACTTGTCATAGGAGGGCCTTGATGTATCCCCCATCAATGACATGAAACTGACACAGATATGTAATTGGTGGATCAAAAGAACATGGACTGACACAGGTATTGAAACAGGGATTTGTGATGGTTGACTCTTGAGGCAGATACTTCCCTTGAACACTGAGGCACAATAGAAGAAACATGACATGGACCAAAACATGATGATGCAATGGATACTGTGACTTTCGTCAGGTGACCCAAAGGAGTAAGGAAACTCAGAGGATTGGTTCAATGCAGAGGTTCAGCAGATTAAAATGTGTGCATAAACAAAGTGCCATGTTCAAGGGCGACTATAAGGATTACTGGTGATGTTCTCAAGAAATGCTTGGCTTGCTTCTTTCAATTTTTCCCCCATCTATATGGATGAGTACCTCTTTTTGATTTAACGAGCTTGAGGAGGGTAACACATGCTCGATATAACTTACCTTCAATAAGTTCCTCTTCCTTTTTATCGAACTGGAAGAAGTAAGGGTTCGGTCCCATATGGGCCCTTCAATGTAATATTTGTTTTAACGAGTCCAGAGAAGGTAAACTCAATAGTTTTTCATTTTTAGAGAGTCTGAAAATGACTTAAAGAAGACTCCAGTGTTGTCCTTTTTCATAATGTTAGTCTTCGCGAGGCCGAAAAAGAGATAAATTATCACTTGAAAGACACCCTTTCAAACCTTTTAACGAGTGGGAAAGGAAGCAGGATCACTTGACAATCTTTTCACATTTAGAGAGTCTAAAAAGAGATTAAAGACAACTCTAGGGGGTTCCTTTTTCATGTAGCCATGCGGGTTCGAAAAAGAGATAAAAGTTTACCCGATGCGTTCTTATATTTTCGAGCTTGAGAACGAATTAAGACTATGCTCATGAATATGACAAGGTGAAAAAACGATCAAAACTGCTTCGAAATCTATCAACAATGTCAAAACTGCAATCTAGGGGTTTAGTGAGGCCTCTGAAATATTTAAAAAAAATCCAAAAATAATTATCCCTTATGAAAAAAGTGAAAATTTATAAATATTAATACAAGGAAAAATTTTCAATTACCATTTCATTTGTATAAGGATTTGTAGCAGTGGAAATTCGCATTTGGGAGGTGAATCTTGTTTTGCTCGGCACCAGAGCTATGGTCGATCATTTCCCTTGCCGTTTGGACCAGGTAAGTGCTTGTTTCCCTCTCTTTCAATTACATGGCTTACAATTTGATTTCAAAGAAATAATTGAATAAAAATTGAAGCCCTAGGTTGTCTAAAAAATGCCTAAATCAAATCGTCCCTTCTTCAAAACGATGGGAAAATGCTGCCCATTTATAAAAACGCCTTCACAAGGCCGTGGAAAGAATGCCAACGTGTTGACACATGAGTGGGTAGGTCGTTTTGCCTAAAAAAACACAATAGAAAACCCAAAAAACACCCATGCAACCATCAAACTGTGGGTGACATTCGTTTTGATTTAAAAACGTTTTACTATTGGTTATGAGGCTGTGTCGAAGTAATGATGAGCAATAGAAGGGGTGTGGGTCTTTTGAACAACATAGATGATAAATTCAAATTTTTTCAATTGCTTAAAAAACTGTCGAAAGCGTGACTAATGAAGTTTTTTTTGTTTTGATGTTTGCAAGTGATTTCAACAACAACCATGATTGAATGGAAAGAACGGGAGAATGAACTTGACGATGGGGTTTCTTTGCGGGGTCTTCTCAAATTCTTTGCGGGGTCTTCTCAAATTCTTCAAACTGCAACAAATGAAGATAGAGATCCTTCTGCTTGAGCATATGATCAGTTTGTGGGACATCGCGGAGCAAGGGTTTCGAACTGGAATGCAACTTCTAACCATCGAGTTGGAAGATGTGTACTTCTTGACTGGTCTCTCGAAAAGAGGGGTTCCTATAGTTTTTTCCAGACAGAGGGCACTTCCTGAGCTCATGGATGTGTACTTGACACGTTATTGTGTCCCAGGAGCGAGACTGGTGGGAGGTAGAATCCCCATCAAGGATATCAGAGAATTACCCCTTTCAGTCTATTGTGTTCGCCATCACGAGTGTAACAGGAAGCACCAGCGTGCATCTGGCATCAAGATCATAGGTGGCCTACGGTTTACAGTGTTTAGAGCCAACACTGTTTAACTGGAGTGCAGGGTTTCTTCAGAACGTGAAGGAACAGATTTCGAGATGCAAAGTGGGGCAGAAGCAGTTTGGGTATGGTTCTTTATTGGTCTCATTCTTCTTAGAGCGCATCCCTTAGATGAAACCTCAAATAGCATTGGTGGTACGACCAGTGGGAGAACCACGGATGGAGCGATGGACTAGTCTGTCTCCGAGACTAGTGGCAGAGTTAGAGTTTCACTTCATCGGTGACTTCTTTGCTTGGTTGAGATGCCAATATCTCTAGATAGAAGACTTTCCGTATGCTGAGGTGGACTTCTGTGGAAGTATGGATTTAGTTCTACCAGCAGGAGAAGCTTGGGATGTGTCAGGTAAGAGACCAAACAATACCTTGTCAAGTGTTTTTTTATTTTACAACATATATATTTTTTGGGGTACGTAGAAGAGTTTCTAACGGATGTATCATTTTCAACATGCAGACAAGGGAGCAGTGCGTCTGGTTGAGATATCAATACCGAGACGTCGTGGGAACACTCAAGTTGCAGTAGATCTAGGGGTGGTAGTGATAAGTCTCCAAAAGGTTGAAAGAAACCTCCAAGGCCTTACGATGGGTATCCCTCCTCTACAGAGGAAAGAGGTGCCCCTACATCTACAGAGACACACCGTGGGGGTTCCCAAGAATTTTAACTCTCTACTGAGATGAGTATTTCGTGCAATGATGTGTTACTCGCAGCATAATGCAGTGCAGAGAGACTAGAGTCTCTCTGATGATTGTATGATTGTATGACGATGTTGTATGGGTGTGAAGACCCAAAATTTTGCTCTTCCAAATAATTTTTTGATGTAATCAAACATTTTCAGTCACGCCGTATATATATACAGTTCCAATTTTTTACAGTGCCAAATGATTTGCAAATAATGATGTCTTTAATGTGATGTGTTTTAATTTACATGTGGTGTACAATTTATTTTCCTTTCTGAAACCTTATCTATGTGTGAGATACCGATCCATGATGTAATTGGCTAATGAATCTGAAACGTTATTGAGTTCTCTTGGAATATGTCTGTATTCGATGAAATCAAACATTCGTTCAAGGCAACGAACCCGTAGGTGGAGACGTAGCAGGATAGGATTACGAATAGCGTAGACATGATTAAGTTGACAGACCACGAGTTGCGAGTCTAGGTTAACGATCATACGGAAGACACCTAGGGAGGAGGATTGGGTCAAAAGTCTGATGATAGCAAGATATTCTGCCATGTTGTTAGTCGCTTATCCTAAGAAAATACTTCCTGAACTCACCAACTCGTCAGACTGGTAAATGACCCATGCTTCAGAAGCAATGTTCTGGGTGTGTCAACTAGCGCCATCCGCAAATCCAACAAAGATAGGAAAGGAAGACGTCATCTGTGCATGAAAACACAAGACACAGTATGAGTGGCAAAGGTAAAAATTGAGCATGCAAAATAAACAGACACACCAAACCAAAATACAATAATGTACAAAGCATGCATGCTAGGCGATCTAGGCATAGTACTTTTTAAGGTAAAGCTCGTTCTGGGGCTCACCCAGGGAGATTCCATCATAATCAACTAACTTGTAGGCACCTCTGTGAAAAACATGTTTCACAATGTAAGGGCCATGCCACAGATGTTCTAACTTACCTGTCCCTAACTTGTCATGTGCCTGGTCATAGACAAGGACTAGGTCTCCTTCTACAAAAGTCCGAGGATGAACGGATTTGTCGTATTGATTTTTTATCCGTTTTTGATGTGCCTCGTTAACGAGAGCAGAATCATGATGTGTTTCGTCCAGCCTGGTCAGATGTAAGAAACGTTATTCTTCGACAGAAGTATGAGGTAGGAGTTCTACTTTAAGTTTCAGAGATGGAATCTCGCACTCGATTGGTAAAACAACTTCGATGCCATACACTAACTGGAAAGGAGTGAACACAATTGCAGTTTTTATGGAAGTACGGTAAGCCCAGAGAGCGGAGAAAAGTTGTAGATGCCAGGATGTCTTGTTTGCCCCTACCATACATTGAATCATGGTTTTAAGGACCTTGATGATGGCTTCAATTTGTCTATTGGCCTGAGGGTAGTATGGGGATGATTTTTCATGGAGAAAACCCAACTTGGCATGCAACTCACTCATCATCTGGTTCTTAAAGTGTGAATCATGATCAGTGACAATGGCATGTGGTACACCAAAACGAGTGATGATGTGGTTAAAAATGAAAAGAGTTGCAGTACAACCATCGTTCAGAAAGGTAGGCATAGCCTCACCCCATTTTGTAAAGTAATCGATGGTGACGATTATATAACCGTGCCCCCCAGCTGAGGTAGGCTTACACTACATGACATCGATACCCCATTTGGCAAAGGGGTCAATGGCGATAACAGGGTGCAATGGAGCAGGGTGGGTTCGTGCCTTTTTGTTAAAAACTTGGTAGGGTGGGCATTTTTTGACTACCTCAATACAATCTTTGAAAATTGAGGGCCAAAAGTAGCCGACACGTAAAAATTTCTGGGCTGTAGCCATCCTGGAAAGGTGACCGCCATAGGCTCCAAGGTGACAGTCATTCAGAACACGTTCATCCTCTTCATGAGTCAAAAATCATTGAAGGATAGTATCAATACCACGGTGATACAAAGTGTCGCTGACGATAAGGTAACGACGAGAATGGTGACGAATATGTCGACGCTCTTCATGAGAAATATTAGGTTGAAAACATTGGGTTTGGAGATAAGGGAGGATATCTCCATACCAAGGATCAGTTGTGATAATGAGGAACAGAGTTTCATCAAGGAGAGAATCTCTGGGCTCAACATCTTCATCAACATGGGGAAGGTCGCAGATAATCTCCGCAAACACCAGGGAATTTTTGGCTTTGGACTTCGCAAATTCAAGATCGAATTCCTGAAGGATGATGATCCATTTGGAGTATTTTCCCCCAAGAAATTGACGTGTCAAGATATTATACATGGGGTTTGAGTCCGCAATAATAGTGGTGGTGCGTAGCAGGATGTAGTGCCAAAATCTCTGGACAACAATGACGGCTGCCAGAGCTAGCTTCTCTACATGTGAATATCGGAGTTCGGGTCTAGATAGACTCTTTCTCATGTAATAGATCACATGTTCTTCATCGTTGGGGTCCTCCTGAACTAACACCATCGCAATAGTGGAAGTAGAGGCAACTAAGTAAAGGATGTAGTCCTTTATATAATTCAGAGGATGCAACAAAGGTGTGTGGGTCAAGGCACGCTTGAGAGCATCAAATGAACATTGAGCAGTGTCATCCCAGATGAAAGAGGCATCTTTCTACAACAATCGCACAAATCCTTTAGTTATCTCAGCGTAGTTACAAATGAAACGACGAAGGAAGTTTGCTTTCCCTTGCAATCTTTGGAGTTGGGTCAAATTAGTAGGCGGGGGTAAAGCCAGAATAGCCTTAATATTTAAGGGATCCACCTAAATCCCGTCCTTAGAGACAACGAAACCGAGGAGTCAACCAGATTCAATAGAAAAAATACACTTATGTGGGTTCAAACGGATACGGTAAAACTGACATTGAAGAAAAATAGCTTGTAGGTGATCAATATGATCTGATCGATTGGATGAGTGGGTAGGTAAGTCGTCAAGGTAAGGTTCTACAATATGCTTGATATCATGGAAAGCGTACAACATGGCCCGCTGGAAACTAGCACCAACATTTTTGAGACCAAATGGTAGCTTTTGATAGGCGAAAGTTCCCCACGGGAAGATAAAGGCTATCTTATGTTGATCAGCAAGTAAAATTTCAATCTAGTTATACCCTGAGAAGCCATCCATGAAAGAGAAAATTATGCTACCAGCACAATTATCAATGATCTAGTCGATGAAGGGCATAGGGTAGTTGTCCTTTAGACAAGCCTTATTGAGATCCCGATAGTCAATGCAGACGCGAATGGTCCCCTATTTTTTGGAAACTAGAACAAGGTTGGAAACCCATTCCGTCAAGGGGATAGGATAGATAAAGCCAGATTTCAAAAGTTTCTCAAATTATGCCTTTATAGTTGTGGTTTTCTTGGGATGAACCGGCCAGAGTTTCTGTCAAACAGGCTTCGCACCTGGGTAAGTCTTGATTTCATGCACAACAATCGAGGGGTCGATCCCTAGCATTTCCTCATAGCTCTAAGAGAAGACATCGCATAATTCTTTAAAGAGGGCGGTGTAAGAGACCACCTCCTCAGGAGTGCAATTAGCAACAAGGTTAACGTTTTCCACAATGCCTTATTTGATCAAAATATCAATAACGATCGTAGTAGAAATGTTACCTAGATTCCCCTCAGAAAGAGTATCTTGTGTGAGGATGGGAGATTGCAGAAAATTGGTAACGTCAGGAGGGACGACAGAGTGTATGTCTTCTTGAATTTCTTCTAGAGGTAGAAGAAAAGAGGATTGATGATGGCTATCATCCCAAGGTACATCGTCAATGCTAAGCATTTCCATTACAGATTCGTCAAAAGTAAAAATTTGGGAAATGTAATCGATTGCAGACGATAGGGAATTCAACCATGACGACATCGAGTAGGTATCAGGCACCAATATTTGTTGGTCGTTCAGGGAGGGAGAGTCAGAATGAATAGAAACGTATGAGGCCTCGGCTAGGCTAAGTGGCATGGTGTCACCTAGTACATTGAATTCCAGAGGACTGGGCACAATCCAAGGGTCAGATGATTCCAAAGTTTGATAAGCCGTAGTCGAAATCATATTGACAGTGGCAATATGATGTGTGGTGGGTGGGAGTGGTGTAGGGAAGGTACCCATAAGGCTAAAGTCTTTCAACAAGCCAACACCAACGCTTTCATACGTAATCTTGTGGTCTCCCAGAAAAGGAATTTTGTTGGTAGTAGGAGCGCGAGCATCGGGTGTACAGAAATCTAGTTGGTCAATAGTGACAATTTTTCCTTGATGAGGGAATTGTACACATCGAAACATCGACGAGGTGATGGAAGTCATAGCATAGAACCAACTTCTTCCGAGTAACAGGTTTTAATCCAGGGGAGAATCGACCACCTCAACGTCAACAATAACGGTTCTGCCGCCCAACTGAATGGCTCAGGACTGTAAAAGTCCGTGAGGATGAAAACCTCTCCCATCAAAAGCGCGTAACATCGTAGGGGATTTGTTAAGGGCAAGTGATTTCAAGCCTTTCCAACAAGCCAAAGACATGACACAAGTAGAGGCTCCCTCATCCAAGATAGTTCGGTGGAATTGTTGATTGTGAACAACAACATTGATTTGAAAAGCTAGTTGGTGGGAGAGTCGAGACTTATAATCATCTAGATTAAATGTGATATTATTAGATGACTCAGGATCAAAAGCACCAATGGCAGCCAAGAGCGTTCTACGTTGACTGGGACAGTGTTGTAGAACTTCCAAACCAGACATAGAACACGGTGCTTGAGCCAAATCTTCAACGATGTTGTAGTTTTGGGCAGCCCGTGAACTAGGATTGAACGTAGATTTCCAAATAGTGCTCTTAGGAGGGCGTAAGATGGAGTCAAACGAAGGTTTATCGATCTAGAGTGACCCAGAGGGAGGACTAGAAGACAAAGGATTAACAGAGGATGGCGATGGGTCTGATAAAGAACCATTAGTGGCCTTCACCTTATCAGGTTTAACTGGTGTGTCGTATGTCATAGTGTGAGTGGTCAAATAAATCCCGTTAAACATGTACATATAGTCACTTGTCGAGGCCTCATCGTGGGATTGGTTGGAATTGCCCCCAGAAGTGGGTGTTTGAGCAACCATGGATTGTTGTTGTGGAAAAGGCTGAGTAAGCACAACAGGTTGTGAATTTCCTTTAAAAAATTTGTCCACTTCATCGTGATGTGGACAATCTCGGGTGTAGTGATCATCACCACAAATGAGACATGGGAATTTCGGTTTCTGCTGTGGTTGCTTTTCGGTAGCAGGTGTTTGAGTTCGATTTTTTGGTTGTTCATTGTTATTGTTTTTCTTCGGTTTATTTCTCATCTTCTTCTTACCTCCGGATTGTTGTGAAGGGGTAGATTGGACTGCATTCACCTTAGAGATCTGAGTTTGAGGGGAGGTAGAAGAGGGTGTGGTCGAACTGGGAGTAGATGTCGAAGCAGACTGCTGGGTTGTTCGAGTCGAATGAGATGTAGATTGGGTTTTAACGGAGCCAATAACTCCATCTGCGTGTGAAGTAGACGACGGCTTGGATGGATTAGTAGTGGCACAGGTAGCATTTGGTATCAATTCGTACAGAGTACCAGATTGCGAATAAACCAAATCTAAGTACTGAGCTCAAGAAATGGCTTCTTCCTCGGTGACTACACCACCCATGGCAACATCACGAGCAATTGGGGGTAACAGTGATTTAGTGAACCATTCCACCAATAACTGGTCAGGAATGATTTCTTTGATCAACCTTCATCGTCGTCTCCATTCATGAATATGATCAGAGATGTGCATGAGTTCGTCTGACGAAGGGAGGTCAATAGTTCGGTACCCGTCTCATATCGAATGGGTAGTTGGAAGTACGTGGGAAAAGACATGGAAAGGGAGTTGAAATCTTGAAAAGTACCACTTGGTAGTTCGATATACCACTTGGCTTCCGAGCCCATAAGTGTTCGTTGGAAAAGATGAAAACATACAAAATCATCCATTAAGGAGTTTGATGAACACCATAAATGGAAGGTCATGACATGGTTGTTTGGATCTTCTCCAGATTTTCCATCAAATTTAGTGTTATTGGAAAGCAATTTAGCCGGGATCACTAGCTAGTAAGGAGAATGCAGTATAGGATCATTGGTTAACTGGGATAAGTCTGGGAGATCTAGAGTTGCGAGGAATGGTAGTTGACGATTAACCTGAGGGTGATACTGGTGTGGCATAGGGACACCAGTAGGACCATAGACTGGGTTAGGTGGATAATTGTATTCAGTAGGTTCTCTTACATATGGTTGTTGTTGACCAGTATAAACAGGGTTCGATGGAGGTTGAGGAAAATTTGCATAAGGAGGATAACCTGGTGGGTTTTGAGCATTATAAGCCGGATAATTTACTTGCCCAGGGGGAGGATAAACATTTTTCCCTTGGGGAGGGTAAGAATTTGACCCGAGAGGCGGATACACATTAGGCCCATGGGGAGGATAAACATTTGACCCTTGGGGAGGATAAGGTTGTGGTCCTTGAGGGCTCCAGGTGGTGTTTGGGACGCCCGGATAAGGTTGTCCATAGGATAGTCCAGAAGGAACATGATTTGATACTCCTCCTTGTGGGTTATGATATGAGTGCCCCCCAGCATGGGGTTGGGTGAATGTGCCCTTTGAAGGTATGCCCCAAGGTTGTGAAGGGTTTCCAACAAATGAAGGTTTCCCCCCTGCCAGCGGTGGATTAATGACCGGGGTGTCACTGGCAAAAGGAGGTTGCCCCTCGGGAGGAACTGGGAAAGGTGGTTTTCCCCCAGGAGGGGTAGGCCTTCCATAGGATGGTGGTCCTCTAGGAGGGATGGGTCCGCTAGATGGTGGTTTCCCTCCAATTGGTTGTATTTGGTTGGCAAGGGTCTGCATTCTCTAGTGCAAAGATGTCCCCACAAAATTGGGCGAAACATGCAGAGCTATAGGGTTAAATTTTGTAAAAATGGGAGTAGGTATCAAAGTGCCTTGGGTATGAGTAGGGGTGATGAGTCCAAAATTAGGATGGACTTGTGATGATGTAACAATAGAGTTAATAACCTAATCGATGGGGTGATTTATAATTTGACTGGATGGTCCTGTTTCAACAATAGGAGGGTCATGAGGATTAAAGGATTGTCGAATAGATTCGAAATTCTCATAGAATGATGTCCTCCATATGGAACGAGCAGGTGTGGGATTTGTGTCTATTTCATTGGTAGGACGAATAGGAGTCCTATAGTCATCACCGAATATTGTCTCTATGGATCCCATATATGTTTCGGTAAAATATCTCTCGGGTAATCGTGGTACCTCTTCATCTATGACATTACCAAGGGATTCTAAACGAAGCAAAAGTGGTTTGAGAGGGGCTTCCGACATAGGTGTAGTGTGAAGGGTGGGATTCTTGACCGTAACCAAAGCACCTTCTGGATTGTCTAATGAAGGAGCAACAACACTCCCAGCGTCAGATTGATTTTCTACCTCTCCATGGTAGCTGTCTTCCGGAGAATTGGGAAGTAAGAGTTGGTAGCCTTTCGGAGGAAGCCCTTGCATCCTACGTGATCGACGAAGACCTTTATCGTCTACAAGCTCAATTTTGGAGAATAACAACACACGCTAAAAATGTAGGGTCGGCTAACGAAAAGAAACAACATTCACTAAAAATCTAGGAATCAACACCAAGAAAACATAACCTTCTCTCGATGACGGTACTAGTTGGTGATGAAATCCAACGTCGCGTGATCAAGTCGAGAAGGGGCTAGGAAATGGTGGAACAGTTACGATGGCGACCTTCTTAATAGACTTACACCTTGGTGTAAGCTTCCATGCAGTAATTGTGGATTTACCCTCCAAGGAGCTCGAGTGAGTTTGACCACCATCTATTCCAGGTACAGTAATGACTTCCCTTCATTGTCACCTTGTGTAAGTACCTAAATATTATGGAAACTAAAGACACCAACTCCCAGTTAGCCCCTGGGCGGGTATAGTCGACAGTCCAGTTCGAACATATGGGCAGGATAACAAGTCTGAAATCAACTTAAGAGGATCCCACACATAATCGTGGGTATACCTTCAAGTGACCCCCAATATACGATTTGACTACTACAATCAGTCAAACCACAGAGGGATAATCTTCGTAGCTCTCCCGAATGCGACCTCGTGCGTAACCCCTGTGTGAGAGGGGGATCCCAGAAAGCCTATACGACAATTAGATTTTCTCTCCGTATCGCAAGATGCTATTGTTTGTTTTGAATACTTTGGAGAGTTGTGCTCACTGCCTAATCCAAAGAACTAATCCTAGTCTAATGTTGGTGGAAGATTCTAAAAACAAAAAATGTTCTAGATTGATTTTAATTAGCGTTCATTTTATAGCTGTTCTTTAAGTCAAGGATGTATGAGAGTGAAATGGATGATGTTAATACTCAAGTCCCAAAAATGCATAAGAAATGATGAATAATCTTTCTGTTCGATGAATAGCTATTTAAGGGAAGGAGGGGATTGTTCTTTTCACTATCAAACACTATTATGCAACATCCTCATATAGTTGTTCCTCAATTGACTCTAATGCAATGCTAAAACTTTTCAGAAATCCTTTCTAATATGCAAACCATTCACTAATGTGTATCTTTGTTGTGTGTATGCGAATGATGATTAATTCAATGCAAAACTTCTACTGCCAATTAACCTTTTAGATCAAGGAGATTCAGACAAGCATAAGAAAATTTCACACAAACAACACACCCTCTCGCTATGATTAAACAAGAAGCAAAAAAGAAAACAAAAGATAACAAAGAAAATAAAAAATCTCACACAAAAGAAAGATGCTAAGAAAAATGACGTCAAAGAACCAAATGAGATGATTCACAGATTTATGATGTTCCTCACCACAATTTTCATTCAGTCAGATAAGAGAGAAGAAAGCAATGGATCGATTCCAAGTTCTCAAGAGAAGAAAAACTCAAAATAAGGAAGAAGGTCAAAAACTATGAACAACAAAGTGCTTATTTCTCAGAAAGAAGAGTGTCAATGGTCAATAGGAAGATGTACTGAAGCACAAAGAAGTTGAGCAAGGGTAAAAACAGAGATTGGACTTCAAAAAATACAACCCTAGAAGGTTTTTTGCAAAGAAAAAGGTAGCGCTCTGGTGTAAGGGGCACCAGAGCGTTATAACGCTCTGTGCAAAGCCAACAAGGAGAACCAGTGCTCTGATAACATAGGTAGGGGAGCGGTGGTGTCTTAAAACCCATAAAAATGTCCAAAAAGGACAAAACTCAGTCAAACTTTGTCAATCACAATGGATGTGATGGAATAAGGATCCAATCAGTGTATTCAATTAGACATATAGGATGAACAAGGTCTAAAAAGAACGAAGGGTAAGACAAGGTTTGTGAGAAAAACCAAAACTGAAAGCTTCGATTACTCCCTAGTGGAGTCGGCAATTTCTGTTGAAGATAAATCCCCCTACAAACAAGTGGATTCTCTCGAGGTCCCTAGATTCCTAAGACCATGAAATAAAAGTGAATAACATGGACATCGACATCCTTTTAGATCTAGATAAGCTAATGTATGAAGAGGAAGGAGAAAAGAAGTACCTTTTTAATGGTGTTTGTCCCTGCACAGTCCGAGTTGAGCTTCAATCCTAAACTCCTCGATAAGCCTTGTAGACAAACAAAGATACAACCAACTTCCTACTCTACCGGGATTAACTCAAAAACAGATCTATCTACTAGAGACAAGTTCATGTGAGATCAAACACAGACTTGAAAGAAACAGGCCAAGCATGTTATATTAATGAGAACAACAATGAAGAATACTTACAACCATAGATGTGAGTGCAACAGCTTCATCAAGCTCTCCTTGTCCAAACCCTTGCTTAAACAGTCCACACATGGAATGCTGATGTTCCAAATGATATCTCCCTCATGAGATCATAAGTTAAATGTTTCACAATACTTTCCATCCCCCTTTCACCATGAGAAGGTCTTCTTATATAGGCTTAGAGAGACCCAACCACTTGAGATATACTTGGGGTAAGTTGAGGATTCTCCTCCTTCAGTTATGGATCTTCCCTAATATCATGGCTTGACCAAGGATTCAAATCCAACTTCCTTCAGAGATTGAAGGGATCTCTTCCTGATTTTCCTCAACAAGTCAAAACTTGCTCAGAAAAGACAACGCTTCCCCAAAAGGGGCACCAGAGTGCTATAGCGCTCCCCTACAAGGTTTCACAGAGTGCCAACACTCCCTGTTAGTGTATACGGGAGCGCTCCTCTCCAAAAATATCTTTTGAGTGGATTTTCCAGTGGAAAAAGGTTTATAAACTTTGTTAACCCATTCCTCTTCTTCCAAATCAGTTGTTTGAGGTGTTTCAAGTGTCCTTCCGATGTCATTATAGGCATGACATAGATAGTATGGCAGTATGCTTTTTCTGACACTTGTGACACTTGTGACCAAAATGCGACACTTGTAATATTGATAACGACGACACTAGGCCATTGTCATAATGAGTAATTTTGATGTGTAACACCTGTGGTGCTAAGCAATGGTATTTTTGCCTCTTGTATGATGGACCCCTATCTCACCAAGGCTAAACTTTCTTTTGGTTCCTCCACATTAACCCCCATAATTGTTTTGATGTATTTTTTGTTCCTGTCAAGTAGCAGTTTGACTTCTTCTTGTAGGGAAACTATTTCCCCCTTCTGACTGGGTCCCCCTGTAACCTTCCCCTCGGACAAGAAACCCTCTGGAAACCCAAAAACCTTGTTGTAACATAAAAACTCCCCCCCCTCCTGAGACTAGGTCCCTCTATAGCTCACTTCCAGAAACTTTGTCTCTCCAATGAGTCCTTATTCTCCGCATTTGATGGCTCCCAAAACTGAAATGCTTTGCTACCAATCGACAAAGTTGACACGAACTATGTCGATGGATGTTGGAAGATTTGACACCAAGTATGTCGATGGATGTCGACAAAGTTAACATGAACTATGTCGATGAAAGACCTTCAATTACTCCAATTGGGATTTGAATGCCGGATTCGAGCGCTCAACTCCAAGAGATCTGCAAGAGATTCGACCTCTGCTCCTCTTGTGGGCATAATCCGGTACTCTGGCAACTGGTTGGACTTTCGACCCTTGGATGAGGGATATTTGAGTAGCATACTCTTCTGCCACAACGGCCTTGAGATTTCTCTTTTTCCTACCTCGACCATGGTCAGGAGGAAGAGGATGAGAAGGTGGCGAATTAAGAAAATATGCAAATGCAGCCATTACTTGACTTGAAAACAATAAAGAAAAGTTGAAAGTGAATGTAGGATCGAACTGCTTCTGGAATTGAAATTCTTAGATGGCTATTGGAACTAAAATGCTTCGCTACCGATCGACAGAGTTGACACGAACTATGTCGATGCATGTCAGGAGAGTTGACACCAAGTATGTCGATGGACGTCGACAGATTTGACACAAACTATGCCGATGGACGTGGGGAGAGTTGACACCAAGAATGCCTATGGTCATCGACAAAGTAAACAAGAAATATGACGATAGACTTTCGAAAAAGTTGACACAAACTATGTCGATGGATGTCGGGAGAGTTGATACCACATATGTTGATGGAATGAATTCTCATATAACAAAATAAAATGAACAAATATTGTGCGCTCACCTGCAAAGATACTTGAAAATAATGAAGTAAGTGTCAGTTGTGAGTGCCAGTTGTAAGTGTCAGTTCTAAGAGTCGATTCGTAGTTGAGAGTATAGTTGTCTTTGGTTTGCATGTAACCGACTCAGTAGAGTCTTTTCCTATATAAGAATGTAACCAGTCTTCATTAATTAAGAGATAAGTGAGCGTAGCCTCACCGTGTGTTTGTTTCGTATATTTTGTTTTGGTATCAGAGCCACAGGAGTGAGTCCGTATGTCCCTCCTCTGAAAGGGTGTGGCAGCATACTACTCTGCCTTTTTACGAAACTGAAAAGCTAAAATTTCTGCAGTCAAGCTACCATTACAGTGCCGAAATATTTCATAATTTCCGCACCCAAGTCACTCGTAAGGTGCGAACTCCACGCGGTCAACTGTTGTGTGAGGTGCGGAAACCCCGTTGTTTATGTGGAGGTAAAAATCGTGGAGTTTTTTCCGACTGTGGGCCAATCGTGAGTTTTTGCTTCATTTGTGTGGAGGGATCGGTTTTGTTTCTTGTGCATGTGGAAAGCGTCGACCTCATACAATGCTCTGCATGAGTATATAAGAATTCGTGAAGAAACTTTGTTGCGTGAGGATTGGAGCATGCATAATCAAAGCATGTGTGAGTTTATTGGCATGCGTGTTTTTTTTTTTTGAGGATTGCATGAGTTTTGAAAAATAGTTCCACGACTTGTGAAGTGCATGCAAATGAGAAAGGGGATATATATTTTAGAATCATGAAAGTTTTTTTTTAAAAAGTGGATTCTTTGTAAGGTTTAAACTTTACCTTTGTGAGTGAGGTATAATTTTTTTCTTTTTATTTAAAGTGGATATCTTTTATATAAAAAGGTGAAGAGGGAGTTATAAGTTTATGCATGTGTATTTAAAGTGTATTTCAAGTTGATGCATGTGAAATTTATGTATTATTTTTATATATAAAGTGGTGTTAAGGATTTTTGTTTTTAAAAGTTTTCTCTTAAGAAAGCTGAGAGTCAAGATTGAGACAGATTGGTGCTATCCGAAGGCAGAGCGACATAAAGTTGCATATTCTTAGTGATTCACTTGCAGAGAATATCTTGTAATGATGGCGAATCTGTTGGCGGAGACCTACCTCAACGAAGCTAACAAGTTAGATGGTTCGAACTTCACTAACTGGAAATTCAAGATGCAGACGCTCATGGAAGGCTATGGTGTCTGGAACATTGCGAAGGGAACTGGATTGAAACCTAATGCGGTTGTCGGTGCGACAGCAGGACAGATCCAATATTGGGAGAAGCGCGAAAACAAGGAAAAGGTATTGTTATGCATGCCAGTTAAAGATATCATAATTCCACATATTAGAGAAGCTACAACTTCTGTTGCAACATGGACAACTCTTAAATCATTATATGAAACTAGCAACACAAATCGCATTTTGTTCTTGAAAACTAAATTTCTAGGCATTAAGATGGATGGAAATGAATCTGTTAGTTCATTTTTGGGTCGTATTAAAGAGGTGAAAGACAAGCTAGTAAATATAGGGAAAACTGTTTCCAACACTAATCTGGTCACTATTACCTTAAATGGTATGCTAGAAGATTATCATATGTTCATAACAAGTCTCGTAGCAAGGGAGAAACCTCCTACATTCGAAGAACTGACAGGTATTTTACTGCAAGAGGAAGAGAGGCATGGGAATCTGAAGCCTCAGAATAAAGATTTGGCACTGTGGTCAAATAAGAGATCTGCGAGAGGGAGATCAGGGGAAAGAGGCAGAGGAGGCAGTTCATGGCAGAGAGATAGTTCATCATAGAGAAGACAATCTCCAAATCAAGGTATGCAATCTGATAGGAATGAGTCAAAGAGTTGCTTTTATTTTGGTCGATGTAGACATATTGTTAAAGACTGTCATAAGAAAAAGAGTGATGAGGCTAGGAACAAACCTAGATCACATTCAGGTCATTATGCACAAAAATCGTCAAATCAAGATATCAGATTATTTATTGCTAGTGATGATATTGATGAACCCCCAAATTTTGAATCATGGGATCTTAGGTTGTTTGTGTCCAACACTGATTTATCTTCTGAAACAAATGATTTTGCTGCCTAGTTTGTGGATTCCGGAGCATCAGTACATATGACTTGTAATAAAAACAAGTATGCTAATTTTAAAGAAACATAGAATGGTGCCAACATATATCTTGGAGATGACCGCGCTCATCATATCAAGGGATATAGATACATTCCTGTGATATTGCCGAATGGTACAGTTTGTCACATTCACAATGTGGTGTATGTGCTAGGAATAAAGAAAAATTTGATCTCTGTGTCCACCATTACAGATCAAAACTTGAAGGTTGAATTGTTCAATAATTATTGCATAGTGAAGGATCTGTTGGACCACTTCCAAACTGTTGCAATAAGAGTCAGAGGAGGCGGCCTATACAAACTTGATGTTACCAGCAAATCACATCACGCATTGACTTCTGCAACTATACCTATAGAGATTCTTTGGCATCAAAGGTATAGCCACATCAATCATCCTGATTTATTGTTATTACAGAAAAAGAATATGGTTGAAGGACTTCCCATGTTAAAGAATGAGAAGGTTGCTTGTGATGGATGTGCATTAGGAAAAATGCAGAGAGATGAATTCCCCTCTAATCCTGATAGGAAAAAGATAGAGGTTTTAGATCTTGTGCATACTGATGTTTGTGGGCCTATGCAGACTAGGTCTTTAGGAGGTGCATTTTACTTTCTGTTATTTATTGATGATTGCACGAGATACACATGGGTTTACTTCCTTAGATGAAAAAGTGATTTTTTTGAGTACTTTAAGGAATTCAGAACCATTGTGGAAAATCAGACAGGAAAATCCATCAAAATCCTCTGTTCAGATCAAGGGGGAGAGTATAAATCAGAGGACTTCAACAAATACTGCAAAGATCATGGAATAATACAACAATTTACAGTACCTCACACTCCACATCAAAACAAAGTCGTTGAAAGGAAAAACATACCTATGGTAGAGTGTGCACGTAGTATGATGAAAGGTAAGAATATCTCAAATGCATTTTGGGCTGAAGCCATAAATACTGCAGTTTATTTAAAGAATAAAAGTCCAACAAGGTGTCTCAATAATGCTTCTCCTTTCGAGGCCTTATATGATTCCAAACATGCAGTTCATAATTTGAAAGTATTTGGGTGTAAGGCTTTTGTTCATATTCCAAAGGATAATAGGAGGAAATTGGATGCTAAAGCCATTAAATGTATTTTCATTAGGTACTGTTCTGAATTTAAAGCATACAAACTATTTGATCCTTCTACTCACAAAGTATTTGCAAGTAGAGATGTACTTTTCCATGAGCAGAAAGCAGGAAATCATGATGACAACAGTCATGAAGAATGGCAGAGAATTCTTGATGAAGGAGTTAAAGAAGAGAAGCAGCAGCAGTAGCAGTAGCCCACACAATCACAACGATCCCCGCAGCGAAAGCAGAAGCAACAACCCACACAACAACAACTATCCCCGCAGTGAAAGAAGCAGTAGCAACAACAACAACAAGAAGAAGTACTCAGTGATATGGACAATTCAAGCAGTCACAATTCACCTAGAGGTGAAGACAGGTCTTCACAAAGTGGGGAGGAAGATAATCAGTTGAGAATATCTTCACGATAGATTCGACTTCTTGAGAGGTATAAATACTATGCCCTAATGAGTATCATTTCAAATGTCATAGAACCCATGAGTTTTGATGAAGCTAATGAACATGATGAATGGTGAAATGCAATTGAGGAAGAATATGAATCTATAATGAAAAAAATACTTGGGAATTGACTGAATTGCCTAAACATAAGAAGCCCATTGGATGTAAATGGATATACAAACCCAAGTTTAAATCAGATGGTATTATAGATAAGTATAAGGCAAGGCTGGTTTCAAAGGGGTATTCACAAACATAAGGTATTGATTATGCTGAAACATTTGCACCAATCACTAAATTGAATACTATCAGAATGTTAATTGCTTTAGCTACAAAGTACCATTGGAAGCTGCACCAGTTAGATGTTAAATCTGCATTTTTGAATGGTGAGTTAAAGGAAGAGGTTTACCTTACTCAACCTGAAGGGTTTGTGGAATAAGGGAAAGAACACTTAGTGTGGAAGTTAAAGAAAGCATTGTATGGACTAAAACAGGCACCTAGGTCATGGTATGAAAAGATAGACTCTTTCTTGCTTCAACAGGGTTTTATGAGGAACAAAAGTGATCCAAATTTCTATACCAAATTTGATAAACATGGGTATATAGTATTGATTTCATTATATGTTGATGATTTAATAATTACAGGAAATGCAAAGAAGTTAATTGATGAAATCAAGGAGCAGTTATCAAAAGTTTTTGAAATGAAAGATCTTGGTGAGTTACATTACTGCCTAGGTCTTGAAGTTTGGAGAAATGCAGGCCAAACTTTTGTTTGTCAGAGAAGTACTTAAGAGATTTAAAATGGATCAGTGTAAATATTCTATTGTTCCCATGTAGCAGAATGTGAAACTTTCTTGTGATGATGGTTTGAAGGAGGTGAATGGAACTATGTATAGACAGATGGTGGGTAGTTTGAATTATCTCACCACAACCAGACTTGATATTTCATATTCTGTGAGTGTGTTAAGTTAGTTTATGGAAAAACCTCATGAAAGCCATTAGATTGCAGCAAAGGCGGTACTCAGGTATCTACAAGGTACACTTGATTATGGTATTAAATATACTGATGCATCTAATGTTGAGTTGACAGGTTATTCAGATTCTGATTCGGCTAGCAATATGGATGATCGAAGATCAACCACTAGATAAGCGTTTGGCATTGGATCTGGGGTTGTTTCATGGAGCAGTAAAAAATAGCCTACTGTATCTTTGTCTTCAACTGAAGCAGAATATAAAGCCTT
Source organism: Picea glauca (assembly GCA_000966675.3). Taxonomy (NCBI): domain Eukaryota; kingdom Viridiplantae; phylum Streptophyta; class Pinopsida; order Pinales; family Pinaceae; genus Picea; species Picea glauca. The sequence continues at coordinate 543,357 of JZKD02S1716107.1, read as the reverse complement.
GTGTGCAACAACTTGTGAAGTTGTTTGGTTAAGAAGACTTCTTCAAGATGTTGGAAAAGAATGAAAGGAACCTACGAAGATCAAATGTGATAATCAAAGTTCAATCAATCTTGTGAAGAATCTGATTTTTCATGCAAGGAAAAAGCATGTTGAAGCTCAGTTTCATTTTGTTCGAGAAAATTTTCAGTCAAATGAAATAGCTCTTATGTATTGTAATACTAGTGAAAATGCTGCTGATATTTTCACTAAGCCTCTTGAAAAGATTAAGTTTGAGTTATTTAGGGAGATGTTAGGTGTAGGAGTTAATCCATTCTCTATTAAGGGGGAGACTTGGAAATAATGGAGTAAGCGTCAGTTGTGAGCTCCAGTTGTAAGCGTCAGTTCTAAGAGTCAGTTCGTAGTTGAGAGTCTAGTTGTCTTTGGTTTGCATGTAACCGACTTAGTAGAGTCTTTTCCTATATAAGAATGTAGTCAGTCTTCATTAATTAATATAGAAGTGAGCGTAGCCTCACCGTGTGTTTGTTTCATATATTTTATCTAAGATGGCCTTCAATTACTCTGTTTGGGATTTGACTACTGGATTTGAGTGCTCGACTCCAAGAGATCTCGACTCGAAGTGGATTGACGATACAAAGCCGATTGCTTGCCCTAGCTATGATGCTCCTTGGACTCGCTAGGTCATAGAATCCCTATCATAACATTATGGCAAAACATTAAACATTTCACAATTGTAAGAATATCTCCGGAAATTTTAAGTACTTTCATCCTTTCCGTACTATAAAAGATAAGACGATGTCCAAGAGACATCATTCAACTTTATATTTCTGCGTGTATATAGTTCTTTTGACTTTTTGCAAATGGACTCCACTTCATTACCAATATTTGTTTACCACGCAACATTCTATAAGGCGTTTTATTTGCAAGTGGCATGACTTGGGTGATTGACTTAATTTTTTTTTTTGGTTACCACATGGCACAAACTACAAATCTAATTGACGCTCCATTTCTTTACATCTGCTCTCGCAAATTCTCTGCCTAAAAACTAAATGTTTCCTTTTTACTTGAAGAGTAAATTTTTTATTTATTTATTTTCTGCCATTGGATTTAGAGAATCTGAATTTGCCGACCATGGACTCTTGATAAGAATAGATCAGTGAAATCCTCCGACCGTGTACGGTTAATAAAAAGACTGAAAGTCTTGTTGCTTTCTGTTTTCCTCAGACTTTTTATTTCCAGGTGGAATTACTTGGGCGATTGACCTAACATTTTATAAATTGTTTGTTTACCACATGACACAAACTACAAGTATAATTAATGCATCATTTCTTAATACAAGGCAAATTCTCCGCCCAAAAATTAGGTGTTTCCTTTTTGTTTTAAGATTAAAAGGACGATGTACTGTTACTAAAAAGACTGAAAGTCAACTATCATTGTTGTTTTCTCTTTTCCTCAGATTCCCATTGCCTTATCTCATCTTTATATTAAGTGCATGGCTTTCATATTGCAATGACTTAGGAAATGAGTATGCCTGGCTTTTTTTTCACTGTAGTTCCATAATTGTAGTTGTGAACCTCTCTTCTACTCTGTTGCAGTGCCAATAACAATATTGTCATTGCAGATTCGTTCAGTACAAGATTAGGCTAGGCTCAAAATACTTGCCTTGCACTTCTTTGTTTTCCTCCTCACTCTGTTTTTATACCCATAATCTACTCTCCCCAATTCATCTTTCCATGGAGATGTCGCAGTGCTGATTTCAATGAAAGATGAAATACAACTTCATCCTTGTTATCCTCCTCCATTAGATAGTTGGAGAGCCTCTGATCACACCACCCATTGCTCATGGACTAGCATCCAATGTGACCATACGAGCTGAGTAGTGGCTCTAAATCTCTCTTGGATGGGTTTTTCAAGGCCACTCCCAAGTAAGGTCACAAATCTGCCAGCACTCTGCTTGCTCAACGTCTCCCATAACTAACTCAATGGAAGCCTCCCCTTCGACCTATCAAGTTTGAGGAATCTAGGGGTGTTGGATGTCTCCTATAACTCCCTCACTAGAAGCCTCCCCTTACACCTATCAAATTTGAGGAATCTAGAGGTGTTAGATGTCTCCTATAACTCCCTCTTTGGAAGTCTCCCCTCCAACCTATCAAATTTGAGGAATCTAGAGGTGTTCAATGTCTCCTTTAACTCCCTCACTGGAAGCCTCCCCTCCAACATATCAAACTTGATGAACTTAAAGGTCCTCAATGTCTCTTACAACAATTTGATAGGGGTATTGCCACTAAATTTGACAGGGGAATTGCCACTGAATTTGAGCTATCTAGTGAAGCTCATCCATCTTGACCTCGCAAAAAATTTCTTTTCGGGCAACATCCCTGGTGAGTATAGGACGCTGACAAATTTAGAATATATTTCATTACATGGAAATAGTTTGGGTGGAAGAATACCACAAGAGCTTGGTAATCTAGGGAACTTGAAAATATTTTATTTAGGCTAGTACAATGTATTCGACTAAGGAATTCCTCCCGAGATAGGAAATTTGAGCAAGCTTGTAGAATTCTATATTTATGTTTTTGGTCTTACTAGTGCACTTCCTTCTGAGTTTGGTGGTGGGTGAGTGCACTAAGTTGGAGGACGATAAAGTTTCAATGAGGTGAGAAAGAATGTGCACTCATGGGAATGCGTGCACGTTTCTAGGAACACACACATGTTCCTAATATGAGAGGTTCGAAAAACCCCGAACCTGCACTCAACAAGCCATGTAGGCACATTCCCAAGAATGTGTGCGTGTTCTCAAGAACACGTGCACGTTACTAAGAAACATCTGTACAAGAACGTGTGCATGTTCCTAAAAAAATTGAAATGAAAATAACACACACATACTTTAGGAACATGTGCACGTTCCTAAAAAAATTGAAATAAAAATAACATGCACATGTTTTAGGGACGTGTGCACATTCCTAAAACGCACGCATGATATTAGGAACAAGAACACCTGCATGTTCCTGTTAACATGAAATATCTCTCTATCCCCCCTCTCTCTCTTCCCCATATTCCCCTCACTCTCTCTTTCTCTCTCTCACTGGTTGTCTCCCCCCTTTCTCTCCCTCTCCCTCTCTCTTTTGCCCCTCTTCCCCTCGCTTCTTGTCTCCTTCTTCCCATCTCTCTCTACCCCATCCTCCCCCCTCTCTCTCTACCCCAC
>JZKD02S1716107.1:518329-533265 GCA_000966675.3 Picea glauca | reverse complement strand
TTGGTTGTGCAAATTCCAAATATACAATTTTTTTTAAATTAATAATGTTTACCATTTTTAATCTATTTTTGTCTTGACATATATCAAAATCCTATAATACATACCTCTCTTATTTATGCTATAACTTTTTGTTGGCTTAACCATTTCTCGAATGAATTATATGCAACACTAGAGGAGACTAATATCTACGATCCAAGAAAAAAAATGTTTTGATCATGTTAAGATCCTCTTAGCCTACACGAACAAAATACATTGTAATTTTAGGGATATGTTGACTTTGATAATTTAAAAAATATATAAAATTAATATTATAAATTTACAAAAAATACACCACAAAATAAAAATAGGTTCTCTACAAGTATACAATTTTTTGGAACGAAATTCCATTGTTAAGGTACTAAACACCTGCATAGACAAAGACATATACCTTATATTTTGTTGGAAAAATAAGATACCATTGTTAGAGAAAAAAAAATTAACACAGTTATTCACAATTTCTATGAATAAAAGATGTATATTCGGAAATCTAATTCAATTTACTACGTTTCATCTTCTTACACCATATTCAAATTCATTGTAAACGTTCCTTGAATAATCCCTCTAAGTTAACATATTGTTGTTTTTCCATGTTTTCATTGCCACTAACGCGTCATGAGAGACCATCATTAGCTTGCACTCACCCTGTTCTTAAAAATCTGTCTACAATGTATTTTCATGACATTGGAATCAATGGCCCTATCCCTCTTCATCTGGATCATCTTGTGAGCTGAAAATGCTTGGATCTATCTAATAACTCTCTTTGGTGAAATACTCATGGAACTCTTGGAGCTAAAAGAGTTGAGATAGATGTTTTTGTACATGAAAATACTACATGGTGGTATTCCATCTTTCATCAAGGACTTGCCAAATTTGGAGAATTTGAATCTTTGGCAGAACAATTTCACAGGTTTGGTGCCCTAGTAACTAGATGTAAGTGGAAAGATAGTGGAAGTGGATATTTCTTGTTGGTATTTAGGATCATGAAAAACAATAATAATTGCAAGAATACTAACAAGAAAGACAAATCAATAACTTAGATAACACGCGAAATTTACATGGTAAAACCATGACAATGTGTCAAGGAAACATCCATGGGATAAGGTATCGGTATCTTTATTATTCAATATAGGATTACAATCAGGCTTACAACTTAATACATATTTTGGGATTCATAAATATATATGAATATTGGAACCATTACATAGTTATGAGAACTACCACCCATTATACAAACTTCCACTAATTTCTTAAACAAACATTATCAAATATTTACATAAGTAAATTTTAGTTTTACATTTCCTTTTAATTAATTGTTGTCACATTTTAACAATCTCCACCTTGACAACAATTTACTTGATACCTTTCCCAAGCCCATTCATCACCTCTTTTGTAAGCCGAGAGAAGCCAAACACCACCATAGCTTCTCTAATAACACTTGTTTTGTAAAAATGTTGGCACAATTTTCTTGAGTGTGGATCTTTTTAAGATCTACTCCACCTCCATCAATAACATGTCTTACGAAATGGTACTTAATATGAATATGTTTCATCTTACTATGGTAAATTGGATTTGTATCCAAATGAGTAGAACTTTGACTATCACATAATACAATTACGTTGTTTTGCATTCTTCCAAACTCACCCAGAAGACCATTCAACCAAATTGCCTCTTTGCAAGCATGTGAGGCAACAATATATTCTTCCTATGTAGTGGATAAAGAGATTTTTTCTTGAAGATTTGACATCCAACTAATAGATCCTCCTGCAAGATTAAAGACATAACATGAATTATATCTCCTATTGTCCAAATCACCTACAAAATATGAATCAACATAATCACAAATAGAACCACTACTACCATTAAAGGTGATGATATAATCACTTGTGCCTATAAGATACTGAAGCACCCATTTCACTGCATTCCAATGTTCTCTTCCTGGATTTTCCATGTACTTGTTGACAACACCCACTGCTGTGAAATATCCAGTTTAGTACATACCATCATATACATCAAACTTCTTATTGCATTAACATAAGGTACACGAGACGTATAATCCTTTTCTTCCTCACTACTAGGACATTAACCTTAAAATGGGAAGGAAAAGGAATATTTACAAGTTTCATATTATTCATTTCGAATCTTAGAAGTATCTTCTCCACATACTTCTGTTGTGAAATCCAAAGCTTACCGTTTTTTCTATCTCTATGCATTTCAATGCCTACGATTTTTTTTTTCTCCTATAGATCTTTCATATCAAAATTCCTAGCCATCTAAGCCTTTAGCCTGTTGATTTCAACCATACTTTTTCTTGCAATAAGCATATCATCAACATACAACACCAAGATAATTAATATTCCATTTTCAAAACCTTTTTTAAGTAAACACAATGGTCTTACTCACTTCTTATAAAGATTTGGCTCACCATGAAGGAATCAAACATCTTGTACCATTCCTTGGGTGACTGCTTCAGGCCATACAAAGATTTCTTGAGATTGGAAACTAATCTTCTTTTGCAATGTTGCACAAAAATCTCTGGCTATTCAATGTAAGAATGTTTTTAACATCTAATTGCTCTAACTCCAAATCAAGCAAAGCAACTAGTGTTAGAACAATACGAATAGATACAATCTTAACAAATGGCGAACAAATGTCATGGAAATATATGCCTTCCATCTAAGAGTACCCATTTGCAACTAGTCTAGATTTATATATTTCAACTTTACCATCAATGCCTTTCTTCAATTTGTAGAACCACTTACATCCAACAACCTTTCTATCTTTAGGAAGTTCTACTAGGTCCCACTTTTTGTTTTTCTCTAGGGAATCCATCTCTTCTTTCATTTCCATATTCCATTTATCATTATCAATATCCTGATAACAAGAAGGTTCCCCATCATTAGTAATCAAAACAATGGATGAAACAAAATCGATATACCTCTTACGTGGATTTCTCTCCCATGTAGATCTTCTTGGTGTTGGCTATGGAATTTCCACATACTCCTGAATATATTCAACATCTATGACTTATTTATAATAAAAAAATTCTTCTTGATTCCTTGTGTTTGTATATTATTGGGTCTCCAACTGAATGTGTTGATTTAACAGTACATGTTCCTGTTTCACATCAACTTATACATTGTCTAATCTAATGAGAGGAGATTCATTAAATATTAGATCTCTCCTAATGATGATTTTGTGGAAAGTGGGATCCCACAATCTATATCCCTTTTCTACATCATAATAACCAACAAATATATATTTCTTTGATCTGGGGTCCAACTTAGAACGTTGATTCTTAGGAGTAAGAGCGTAAGGTTCACAACCGAAAATGTTAAATTTGAATAATCAAAAGGATGACTTGTCCATACAATTTTAAAGATTTTACAATATATTGCAACTGACCATGATTGATTTATCAAATTTCAAGTAATAGAGACTGCTTCTTCCCATAACTCTTAATGAAAATTGGCATTACTGAGCATGCTCATTGCTCTTTCTAGAAGAGTCATGTTCATGTATTCTGCCACACCATTTTTTTGGGGAGTATATACAGGGGAAAGCTAAATTTCTTCGATGATTTGTTGCCAACTATGTCGAGATTACTAAAGGGCTTATGCATCTCTTGAAAAAATAGATCCCATTTTGTTGGGATGAAGTGGCTCAATGCTCTTTCGAAGCATTGAAACGTGCTCTGACATCTGCCCCTCTACTCATTCCACCATATTATGGCAAGGATTTCTTGTTGTACTTGGTTGAAGCATATTCTAATATTGGTATGGTATTGTTTCAAGAGGATGACATGATCCAGGAGAATTTTATCTACTATCTTAGCCGAGGCTTAGTCAAACTAGAACTCAACTACACCCATGTTGAGAAATTGGCTTTGGAAGTTGTGCACGCTGTCCAAAGGTTCCGTCATTAAATTCTACTTCGCAATACCACCGTCGTAGATGTCCTAAATCATTTTCAATATGTGTTGATAGGATGGGTCATCGACAGGAAAATTATTCGATGGATAGTCATTCTTCAAGAATTTGACTTGGACTTTGTTTCGACGAAGTCTAAGAAGTCTTTGGTCTTTGTTGAGCTAATTTCAGAACTTCTGGTTGAGAGTGGTAATGATTTTCCCAAAGAGTCATTGATCAATGGGGATATTTTCCTTATTTCCTCTTCAAACCCTTGGTATGGAGATATACTTGTGTATCTTCAAAATTTGAAGTGCCCTTCCTCTTCTTCTCGTGATGAGCATCGATAGATAAACCATCAAGCTCAGAAATATCTTGTCATCAACGATACTTTATATCATTGATGATTTTATTGGGTTCTCCATCATTGTCTAACTCATGAAGAGGCAGAGCTTGTGTTGAATGAATATCACACTAGAGCATGTGGCAGTCACTTTTTTGGGTTGGAAACAACTCAAAAAATTCTTTGCGTTGGATACTTCTAGCCCTCGTTGATCAAATATTATGTAGAGACAGTCAAGAAGTGTCACCTGTGCCAGATATTCTCTCAGAATATGCAGGAACACCCTGCTCCCATGTTTCTAGTTATTGTTGTTGGTCCCTTCACTAAGTGGGGGATTGATTTCACTACATGCCACCCAACTTCGGCTAGGGGGCATCATTATGTCATCACGGCAGTAGACTACTTCACTAAGTGGGTTGAGGCCAGGCCGACATTTAGTAATGATGGGTAAATGGTTGTGCTTTTTGTTTTTAGCCAGGTTCAATATTCTGAATGATATTGTCACATATGATGGCAGTCACTTCCATAATAAGATGATGAATAAGTTAACATAAAAATTTGGGTTTAAGCAAGAACATTCGTTACCCTACTATCCAGAGGAAAATGGACAGGTGGAGGCTGTCAATAAGTTTTTCAAGACTATTCTCCAACAGATGATCAATTCAGCCAAGTTGAATTGGCATTTGACGTTGTACTCAACACTTTGAGCGTATCGAACCTTAGTCAATACTGCTACTAGTTTCTCTCCTTTCCAACTCGTTCATGGGATGGAGGAAATATTTCCCATAGAGTTCCAAATTCCCTTTCTTAAGTTGGAAGTGGAATTACTGCCCGACACAACTCCACTTTAAGAGTGTCTCCTATATCTCGAACAACTCGATGAGTAGCGTCGAGATGCAGCCTTGGCCAATGAGGCTCAAAAACAATGTGTCAAGTGTCAATATGATCGGTTCGTCCACCCTAGAGTTTTCTTCGAAGGCTATCTTGTATTGGTCTATGACCAAGATAAAGATCCCTTGGGGGCAGGAAAATTCAAACCCATGTGGTTTGGACTATTCATTGTTAAGAAAGTCTTTGAAAAAGGTGCTTATCAACTGGTTGATTTCGAAGGTAATCTGTTCTTTAAGCCTAGAAATGGGCTCTACCTTAAGAACTATTGCACTTAGGTTGGACACCTGAGTGTGACTTCTTGTATATAATGCATAGTTTTATTTATACGTTTTTGTGTCTTTTTGTCTTATGGATATGTAGTTTATTGTTCTTTTTCACTGTGGCATATGTCAAGCTAATATGAGGTTTATGTTGGGTTTGTGGATGGTGCTAGCCAACACACTCAGAGGCTTGCTTCCGTATCTTGGGCGATCTTCACACCCACTGGTCAGTTGTTGTCTTTTGAAGGTGTTTTTCTAGGCAAAGCAACCAATAACGTTGTCGAGTACAGTGTTGTAATAGAATTACTACGTGATGCATTGTCACATGGTATTTCTCACTTATGGCTTCATCTAGATGCTCAACTAGTTGTGTCTCAGTTAAATGTAGTGTACCGCATCTATGATCCCACCCTTCACCGATGATTCCTTAGGGTATGTCTCTTACAATGCTATTTTTATTATATTACATATATTCATGTTCCTAGGAGATCTAATCAACTAACTGATGCATTGGATAATCATGTATTATATTGACGTCTTGCACACACATAAAATTAAAAGCACACACATACACACATATGTAAATAAATTTGTACAAAAATGATTACTCCATAAGGAAAAAATATGTATATATATATATATATATATATATATAATATGTCCAAAATAGTGTCATAAGTAGAAAATGTGGGCCATAAGCCTCAAATAGATCTGATATACATCTATGGGCTCAAGCCCTCAATACATAAGAGAGTATAAAAAGAGTTCTCTCGACACATATAAGGTCCAACTCTAAGTCTATGGTATAAGCATATTGGCCCTAGTGTAATGTACTACGGTGTTCAAAAGATGTCAGAATAACTGAACCCAAGTCTTGGGTACTCCTACCACATGCGACTGCATGGCCGGAGGTAGGTCCTCAATCTCCTCCATCGACATAGGACGGGTGAGAGCTGTCATGTTCTTCTCCACTCATCTCAATACTCTCTCAACCTCTCTAGCTGGTGGCTCTGCTACTGCTTTTGGTCCTACATCCTATCGAGGATGATGCCTGGTCCTAACAAAGTCGACTACTTATACTGGTCCCACATCTATATATAATATATTACTAATTTAGTACTATGACATTACCATAAAAATGATAATACTTAAAAACTAAAAATGGAATAAATTTAAAAGATAAACAATGATGTGTACCTATCTCTTCGTGCTTCTCTCCAAGGGGCATAGGCATATTGGGGTCCCTCAGGAAATAGATCCCCACATATGGGTAGTCTTCAATCAAAGGGATTTGATGGGCCCACCATTCAAATAACTTGTCATCAAATTCCTCATGCATTCTTCCCACTCCCTATCGAGGCATCAAAGCAGCCCATCTGCATAGTGTTGTAAAGGAGGTAATATGTCCTCGTATTGTCTCTTGTTGGTTAAGGATAGGAACTCTCTCAAAACAAGAATGCACACAATACGTTCCCAAACCTAAAGTTCTTGTTTGTTCTTCTCTTGCAATTGGTCAATTGTTTCTTCATACAAGTGACCATTGCGGTGCTCCAGTCAAATATAGTGCGTTGTAAAAACTGATTTTCATAATGCATCTGGGCACGCGGGTCCTGGTGAAGTGGCGCGGATCCTGTAATCCACCCAATCATATACAACACTACCTATAGGTTGAGGCTTTATATCTTCTGAATTGGCACTTGAGATCCTACTTTCTCAGTGTTAGCCTTGCAATAAATACCAATGTAGTCCTCTATATTGTGTTATCCCGGAGGGAAAGTCCTCAAGTTAACTGGTTCACCCCTCCTAATGAGATCGATCAAGAATTATATGTCCTTGATGGTGGGAGTCAGTGATTGGCCCTCTAGCATGAAGGCCTCTGCGTCCAGGTGCCAGTACTCTATCAAGTGATTTAGTATCCTGGGTTGTGCCCTCATGAATGGGTAGCAAACAAACTTCCACATTATACATTGCTTTAGCATGACAGTGTCCCCTGGATGCTCTTCAACTAGTATGTCTAGTTCCTCATTGTATCTCTCTCTCTAATGGACATACATCTTGATGCATGGAAAAGGTTTGAGATTAGTGCCATTTTCATTTTTTTGAATACTTTAAGATATGTACGTAGGATGTTTTTAAGATAGTCATGTATGTACGCATGCTGAGTTTTCTCATCTCGTGTGCATACATATGTTGAGCATGAAAAACCTGCATACACACAAACCCGACTTATTTTTTAGGGAGTGCAGCCTTTAAACAGAAATAAAATAAAAAATTTATGAATTGAAATATTGGAGGAGGTCATGTGTACTTACTCGGTTCAAGTTTGAAGTCTTTTCATCCACCATAGCTCCTTAAATTTGTGTTTTAAGGAAGAGGGATTTTTCACTTTTTGGCTATTTTCCAAATTGCAATGGTTAAAATGAGTTGCATACCTCTATTTATAGACTTTTCTGGCTCTTTTTTACCTAGTTTGGTTCTCTTTTTCCCTATTGTTGGCTTGGTGGGTACTTTGGCTTCTTTTTTGGGGATCTTTAGGTCATTATTAAGAACTTTTTCTTTTGGTTTGGTGTTACTATGAGATGGGTTACACTCACATAATCCTGTGGTGAAGTTGTATTTTTGACACTTGCATATAGGTTAGGTTCTCATCACCTTGCATCTTTCATTTTTTTGACTATTTTCTCTTTTCCATAGGATCAATATCATCAAAGTATGACACAAAACTTTCTATGTTTCTTTATAAGTATCATCGTTAGGTGGTAGAGCCTCCCTCTACATGGATTTCCTAGGTAGATCCTTTGTTTCATTTTGGTGTCCATACTGTGAGTATTCTATAGGCTAGGGAGTCCATTTAGTCTCTTCATGACTTTGCAATGAAGCCTCATTCTTCTTCCTAGTCATCATTCTTGGCCTTTCCCACGGGACTCCCCTAGAGCATAGTTTGTCTACTTTCAAGCTCACTTAAACCATGAAAGTGACATTTGGTGAGATATTATTTATCCATTTTGTCCTCGCATGGATTACATACAAAAAGGTTCCCTCTTGGAGTCTCCTTTAAGCTCTTTTCAGATTCCCTAAAATTGAAAATATTGTCGAGTGATCTTGTTTCCATTTATGCTCATCAAACACAAATTTGAAGGAACATATATTTGGCGATAGTTTACCCCTTTTTCATTCTGGATGGCTAGTTGACTAAAAAGGTATACCCTAGGAGCTATGGTTCACTAGGAGAGTATTATCAGGTTTATGTTTACCCCTTTTTTGGGCCCGAGAGACTAAATTTATGAAAAATTGCCATTCTCCTTGGTTTTGGTTTATATCTTTTTTGGGCCTTGGAGATTATCTACAAGACACCCCTGGAGTCTTCTTTAAGCCCTCTTCAGACTCCCTCAACAGGAAAAGATCGTCGAGTGACCTTGTTTCTTTCACACTTGTTAATAGGTCCCGAAAGAACATCTATTTGGCATAAGTTTAACCCTTTTTCCATCCAATAGATTAACTAGGAAAAACAAACACCTCGGGGGATACGTCCCATTAGGCGAGTTTTCTTAGGTATTAGTTTACCCCTTTTAAGGATCTGGGAAACTAAATTTATGAAAAAGGAACTATATTTCTCCTTGGTATAAGTTTAAAACTTTTTCGTACCTTGAAGACTCAACTTACGAAAAAGGTGAACCTCGAGAGATTTGTCTCATCGAGAGAGTATTTCCAAGTATTGTTTTATCCTTTTTTGGGCCTGGGGATCTTACTGTATGAAAAATAACACTTTGGATTCTTCTTTTAGTGTTTTTCAAACTCTCTAAACATGAAAAAACGCCAAGCTTACCTTCCCTGGGCTTGTAAAACCTTACATGGAAGGAGTCTTGTTGTGTCATTCCATAATCGCAATGTATGTCTTATCCTTGCATCTTTTGCCTAATGCCAACTTCATGTTGCAATTACTGAACCTTTAAAGAATTCCTTAGGTGCAAGCCTTGTAGCATGTTTTCCCTTACGATCTAACACCTTGACCCATGGAGAGATTTTTCTAAGTGTCCATATCCTACACATGTCTCCTTACACTGAACATTAGTACATTCCATGATATTGGAACCAATTTTATTTCCCGCGAAACTCGTTCCTCCTTTGTAACGTAGCATTCTTTTATTCTTTTTCAAGCTCATTAAACATTTTTAAAAGAAAAAAAAAAACAAATATTCCAAAAAGAGGGGACGGGATATACATTCTCTTTTATCAACAACAAGATAGTTGCCCTTGGACAAAGCACATCCTTCCATTTGTTCTGCAAGCATTGGTATCTAGTATGACCTTAGGAAGTTGTTCTCGTTACATAGAGTTGTTTCCTCCTCCATTTAGTTACTCTTCCAAACATATGGAGATTTTGTGGTGCCTCCTATGTCACAAACTTATGTCAATAATATGTTGCTTGAGTCTCATCATTTTGTCGTTCTTTTGTCCAAGGGAAGTTTTCCAACCCGAGTCACCCATTCTGTAGTTAGTCTCTTGAACTTCACGAGTTAGTCATCCTGAGAATCCAGTCAAGTTCATATTCAGAATCAATGAAGTTTGGTCCCTGTTGTTCAAGTTCTTCCAGTCTTTCCATGACTGTTTTTCGAAGACCTCAGAGTAGTGAGTCCTACACTCCTATTATACTCCTACACGAGTTTTGAATACCTTGAAGATATTTCTCAAGTTATGAAGCTACCACCTCCATCTATGGTCATTGATGCTTCCCGAAGATGCATATTACATTGTATTTGTATATCTTCAGATGATTTTGAGATGTAGCTCTGTTGTGTATTATTCGCGACTACGATCTTTATATACATTGCTATTTGTCTCGTAGTCATGATTATTTTATATGACATGGATCTACAGTGTACTTGATTGGCATCCATGTTTGGTTTATCCTGATCATGGGTATGCTCACCTTAGAGAGATTATCATTATTTTTTAGATGACATGCTCGCGAATACTCGTCTTTGGCTCACTCAACTCCGTGCCTTCCCACTATATAAATATGTTGTAATGTGTTTCAACCATTGGTTTCTCTTCTGACCTCACACATTAGGGGGCATCTGTTATAGTCCAAAAATTCCACATCTATGCATCCAAGACATTGGCCCATCCATTTGCATCCTTTTCCAATCATACTATTGAGGTTTCCTTCAAAAAATATTTTTTTGGATATTGTATGCTCCCTTTTGCACTATCAACCCACATACATACGCGTGTTGAATGCTAATATGCCCACGTACATATGCATGTTGCATACTTGTCAACCCATGTTTACTCCCACAAAATGCAAAAAATATAAAATTGTTTGTATTTCGGTGGAGTTTACAGGATATGAAAGGTTTCCTAACCATCTAACCCCCTATAGACCTTCCCCAAACCGAATAACTATCTTTTTCTCATATAAAAAGGGGTCTAGGGTGTAACATAACTAGCCACCCAGGCTGGGTCATGCCACCTAAAACATTTCATGCTCTGATACCATATTGTAACACCCCCGACCACCCAGGGCGGGCCATGCGACCTTGTAGAACCACTCTTTCTAAGTTCTGATACTAATTTTGTAGCATACCTAGCCATAGACCTATTGGGCTATGCCCCACATAACTATTGTGGAACATCATACATATAAAACTTAAGAGACAATTACATTCTTTGAATACACAAATTAATGTGGAACAATGATAATCCTACACATACAACATATATAGGAAATACTCAATATACAACATGTACAAATACACAGCATGTAAATGAACATATAAATGGTACTTATATTTTTATAGATGACCACTAACTACATGCATACCTTCCATGAACCTCCCAGCCTTAGACCACACTGCTCATCACTCTCAGCAGTGGGTCACCCCTGAGCTGGGACTAAACTCCACTCGGGTAAAGGGATTCGTAGGCTAGGATGAGACAACAGGAAGTTGCACAATTAATAGGAAGGATTTCATCCCAGGAGCCAACCCACACTAACAACCTACAACCTCTCATTCCCCACATGCCTGTCCCACCCCAGGAAGTGTGCCCCTTTTTTGTTCAATAGTCCTTCAGCTGCCTCACTTCCCTTCCAGGGCTTCAACAATAAGTCGTACAAGAATTCTCATATCACTATAGATACATTTGATCTCCCTCTAGGAAAATCACTTCCCCAAAAACCTCTCTCACCTAGAGAGAGTTGCTCACAAGCTTGACAACCTGCTTCTTCTTTACCAGCAAAATCTCTCACTGGGAGAGAGTTTCTCACAGGATTGACAACCCGCTTCTTCAATCCACGAGCCTAACAACCCACCTCTTCACTCCCACTCCTAGTCAACCAACAATAGTCTCAGTTGAAGGAAGCAACCGAAAATGGGTAAGGAAACATAATATGGCAGCAAGCCATGCTCAGCCAAGGAACTACGTTGGCAACAACATCCAACCGTTAAGGCATAGTACAAGTTCAGGAAAAGTACATAGTGTTGTGCTTCACAGGAAAAGTACAAGATATCTCAAATGTTTGCAGGTTTCAGAGGTGCGTCCATGATCATAGGTCAACAATGGAGGTAATGGTTCCATGTGGGAATGCGTGAGTGCAAGGCTAGCATGGAAAGAATGGAAGAGAACCCCCTCAAAACGCACTGATTTCTCCACATATAACTGCATGCACAAAGATTGACACATGGATCTCTTGGAGCTCATTCCTCTCCACTTGGAGTTCCTTCCTTTTCCCAAAGGAACTTAGGATAACATGAGTTATTTCCCACACCTTAGTATTTTATGAAATATATTATAATATTCCCTTAGAGATAAGCCCTCAATATTAGCCCTTTTTCCTAGCCTTTTATTCCCTTCCCTTTCCCTACCTAGTGGAGCTTAGTCCTCCATTCTCTTTTATCATGGTCTATCTACACATAGTGATGTATTTATATTAATGATATGAGCATTTACATATACAAAAATAGGCTCATTGGCCTTTAGCATCTAGGATCTCCGACCTAATCATCACATAATCCTCCTAGCTTATAATCACTTGGTTGACCAACCTACAAAACATTTTTACATTCCCAATTACAATTAGGGCTCAGTCTTGGGATATTACAATCCCCTACCCTTATTTTTGCATTGTCATCAGTGAAACTTGCTTATACATGTACAATTGAAATTCTTCAAAAAGATCCAAGTTTTAGCTATTGGAAGCTTGTTATCCATCTGGTGCTCTACTTTCCAGCACCAATTCTGGTATTCATACTGCAGCTAGAAGTCAATTGCTCTGTTCCAAAGAGCTTCTTTTGGAAATAATTCAGCTCACTATTCCATTTGACACACCCTCCTTATGGAAACTACCATGCCATAAGCATTCTTGAGTTACCTCTTCCTTGTTTCACTCACCCTTCCATGCTCATGCATACCTTTACAGCTACGCAGTCCTTCAACTATCCATCTTGCCAATGATTTCACACACAAGGAGAGCACTAACCCATTACCAGAACCCCACAAAGTTTCTACAATTATAGGGCTTTGATGTCCTCAACAATAGTTGTTCTTTTCCAACATTCCAACTTTAATCAATATTATCTCATCTACATCACACACATGCAGTTATCATGAGAGAACATAAAATAATTCATTTAGAACTCAAACTTATTTCATAAGTAATTCAAATTTTTCCCAAAATATGAAATTCTATTTTAGAATTCTTCATTGTTGTCGCAATAGTAGGATGCAGTCTCCCTTCTGGATTTCAACAAACACAATGTTGAATACCATTTTTCCTGCAATTCTTCTATCTTTCATTCAACGAACAAATTGTCAGTATTTCCTGTACATCATACTCTCATTGCAATATGTACAAAAACCTTATAAAGTTTTCTTAGAATTGTCTATAACTAACAATTCAATCGCAACTACAAAACAATTTATTAGATAGAATGAATTATCATTCTATGCATACGCCTGTTCATAATTAATATCGGTAAGTCCATTACTTCTTTTTATGAACATAAAATTTCCTGTAGTCATTGCTCATGTGACTACTTGACTTGCAACTTTCATGTTGCAATGTCTAACAACTACTGAAATGTTCTCTGTTGGACACACCGACCACATTGAGAGGGGGGGTGAATCAGTGTAGGGATCCTTTTTAAAACTTCCCCTTCAAAAAAACTCCTTAGTTATGAATCACCATTTACTCATTACTTATTGTTGTCATTTATAACTAGTTAAATGTGAACATACAACAACAACATATACCAGCAACAAATATCATCAATAAGTCATCACCACAAGGAACACAAAGAACACAATATGTATGTACAATTTTATTTTTATTATAGACTGCAATCCTTGGGTTATCAACAACAACTGAATAGAGTTACAACTCCACAAGAGCACCAACTCTACAATGCAAGACTCAACTTACACAACTCAACATCAACTGAGAAGAGAAATCATTCCTCAATAGATACCAATCTGTGAATAGGTACATGACTTTTCAGTAGTGCAACATGCGTATGTATGTTCCCTACCAATAGCACAACTCATGTATGCAAGAGACCTATCTATACTATAGCCTGCGTATGCCTTCTCAGTAATTAGGGTTTTCTCTCTATGAAAAACTCATATCCTTTCTAGCCTTCAGTCACATCTACTTATGTCTTTCATTGTCCAATCTGAACCATAACCAATTACAACACATCTATGCTCTCCCACATCTTACTCATGCTCCTCAACCATACAATATGAATGATACTTAGTCATGTATAAGCAACCATAATACTTAGTCATGTATAAGCAACCAGAATACTATGGAAATCATATCGGTACTGAATCATAAGAGTGTTGCTCACTCTATCAGTCAACCAACATAACCATATCACAACAACCATACCAAGAATGCCTTAAGCATTCACCATACAATAATCAAGAATATCCATGAAGACAATTATATAAACATACCATAGTTTCTATGGCAGATCTGAGCCCATGGAACGCAGATCTGGAACTTGCTTCAGACTTCAAGAACCTGGCATCAACTCAGACTCAAGTCTCCATGACTTCATCCAACTGTACACACTCTTCCTTCCTTCAGCCCCTTGCTATGCTCTTCAACCTATGCTCAAGAGATGATTTTCAAAATAGACCTTTGCTTCTTATTTATACTCTCCAAGTAGCTTCCTTAAAATCATCTTCTAGACCACTTTGTCCACATAGCCACTTTGTCCACATAGTCACCTATGTCCAACTTTGCCCAATTTTCCACTTGTCCATGTATCCAATAACCACTTGACCACTTAACCCATTTTCCTCGTTTTAGGGTTAACCTTCTTATAACCACTTTCCATAATTAGAAATTTCTCCATTTACTTTATTATTTAAATAACCCTCATTGACTTTGTCACTTCACTTTATTATTTAAATAATCCTCTTTGATTTTGTCACTTCACTTTAATATTTAAATAATCCTCTTTGACTTTGTCACTTTATTATTTAAATAAT
>JZKD02S1716107.1:468331-497125 GCA_000966675.3 Picea glauca | reverse complement strand
AAACTTGATGGGTTCTTCATTTCCTGGCTTACCACTGCTTGATCCCTCTTCATAACCCAAGCCAGTTTTCAACTTTGGATTCCTTTGCTAATTCAGAATGGTGGCCAATCCTTCTGAGGCTTTAATACTTGACAGATTCTAATTATACAAGGATTGAAACTTCTCCATTTCTTTCCTCGTTTTCACTACTTCTTGTTCTAATGATTCACATCTTGCATTTTTTTCTGATAGCTGTTGTTTTAGGATCTTTTCAATTTTCTTTTCCTCTTCCAATTCTACTTCTAGTAAGACAAGGTCTTCATCAGGTTCTTTACTGTCTTTCTCGAACTATATCAACAATTGTCTTTGCTTTCTATTCTTGATTCTTAGTCTGTCAATCTCTTCCAGTGCACTAATCAGTTCTCCTTCCATGTCAACCACAGCTTCTTCTTCATCACTCCCTATGATTTTTTTATCATAATCCTCTTTGGCCATAAGTATGAAGTCATTTAGTTTATCTTCAATAGAGGATTCATCTTCTTCATCATCTGAAGGATCATCATCATTGTTTACGCACATAATTTTCTTCTTAATTTTTCTTTTCCTTAAATAAATTTATGTGTTTTCACTTCTCCTCATCATCACATGTCTGATCCTTTCCTTTGTGGGGACATTTATTTCCAAAATGACCTATCCTACCATAGTTGAAACATTTGAAAGGCAGTTTACCTTTGTATTTTCCTGATCCCTTCTTCAGTCTCTTTACAAATTTTTCTTCAATTTCATCAGGCTCAGAATCCTCATTCTTGTCTTCTTTAAATGATGCTTCTCTGGAGGTGGGTTTATCTTTAACTATTCTCATTTCATATTTAGTCAATGTTCTTAGCAGTTGATCGAACTCCAAGGTTTTTAGATCATTAAGTTCTTCTATAGCAGAGACCTTCGGGTTGAACCTATCTGGGAGAGATCTCAAGATTTTCTGAACTAAAGAAGGTTCATCAATTGTTTCACCAAGTGCCTTCATTGAATTTACCATTTATTCTACTCTCAGAAAGTATTTTCCAACAGTTTCATCTTCCTTCATCTTCAACTGTTCAAACTGTATTCTTTAGGTTTGAAGCTTTGCATCCTTTACCTTCTCATTACCCTCATAACTGCTAATGAGTTTGTCCAACATTTATTTTGCAGTTCCTAGGTGCATAACTTTTACGAATTCTTCTTATGCAAGCCCACTCAAGATAGCATTCATAGCCTTAGCATTGAAGCTAAATTCTAGTTTGTCATCCTTATTAGCTAGCACCACTGGTTTTACATACCCAGTATCTACCACATCCCATACATCTGCACCTAACAACATTATGTAGGTTCTCATTCTAACTTTCCAGAAGGCAAAGTTTGTTCCATTGAACAGAGGGGCCTTATTGGTTGAATTTCCTTCATGGCTTGACATGTTTAAGCTCTAGGATCTACCCTTAGATAAAAGGGGTTGGATTTGATACCGATTGTTGGACAACTAAGAGGGGGGGGGGTGAATCAGTTGTTACCGTGCTTAAACAATTATGCTTCTTTTAAAATCTTTACAATGCAGTCAATGATGATCACAATAATGTAGGGAAATAAACAATGGCACATTCAACATCAGTCACATATATGAGAAACACAAAGACAAATATTTCCCAAGGAAACCCATACAAGCTAAAAACCTCTTCTTCTTTATATGATAAGTATTATTTACATTCTTTACATTATCATACATACAAGCACCAACTCATTGTGAGGCTACAACCTCTTTTTTTTAAGCTGCAACTTGTTGAGAGCATCAACTCTCTGTTTTTATCTAGCACCCACTAGAAGGAAGCACCAACTCCCTATTTTCTCTAGCACCAACTAGAAGGAAGCACCAACTCTCTAGTTTCTCTAGCACCAACTAGAAGGAAGCAACAACTCCCTGTGTTCAAGCACCCACTTGAACCTCTGAGGACACTAGTCATCTCTAGCACCTCCCAACCACCCTGGATTATGAATATGAAATACTAAAACCTATTACAGTGATATAGTGTTCAATAACATCTTACCAGTGTCATCACTGTTCTGCAAGATTTTGCTACTCAAACTTCCTGACTGTCTTCCAGCATGCATCCAATGCCCATTCTATTCTTCTACTTTTTATGCTTCATGTGCCATGTCCATTCACTGCACAGTTCTTCTATTCTTTTCAGCTGCTGCACTCTGATCTTCTTCATGCATGAATCACCTTCAACAACAACATCCACAACAACTCCAGCAACAACAACAACCGCATCTCTTCTCTGTACCTGTGTATTTATATCTTTTTGTGTACCTTGTGCATGCAATGCATGAAATACCTCTACATACTCACACCAAGCCGATATCCTCCACAACTCGAGTGCTCTGTCTGATCATCATCATGACTCTTCAGCTTCGTTGTCCATTTTTCCACTCGTTCAACATCACTGTATGTTATGCTGAGATTCCTCAGCCTCTCTGGCAGTTGAGGCTCTTCATCTTCTCTATGATAGTTGAGATCACCTTCTTTGTTCCAGTTACAACCTTCAATGCTCATCCAGTTGTCAATCGCCTCCATGAGCATCTTCATCCCTCTTGAAGATTCCCATAGACTCTTCATCTCCTTTGTTAATCACCCTGAAGTGTCTTCAAGTCCTCTGGCAGAAACCATCAGCGGTTTCTGGCAGTTACACTATGACGTGCAACAATAGCTCTTCGATCTCCTTCAGTTTCATCTACACCATTGGATTAGATCTAATGGATATTGTCATGATTTATGCATTTCGTACTTTTGCAATTCAGAGATTCTGTGATGAGGCATCTTGACTCTTCATGTCACGAGCTCTTAAAAGGAGCTTGGTTGCTCTAGCTCCCTCCTCTATGTGACCATAGGCGGTGACCACCAGTTACAGTGACATTTCACCTTTTCGGTATTTCAACATTCATACCAAACGCGATCCCCAAAATTCCAAGGTGGAGCTTATTTGCACTAGGTCCTTTCCAATGACTGCTTCCTTGCTCAATCTTGAGTCCTGAGCAGAAAGTTATGGACAATTGAAAATTGTCTTTTCTGTGATGTAATCTTTGTACAGTCGTTCTCCTTTCTCAGAGCCAAATTGGCTCTTGGACCCTTGATAGACCCTATCGTAAGGTTCACTGGCCTTATTACTTCTTTAGGTGCAGGTTTGAACAAATCAAAACCCCATGGGATCCCTTTCTAAGCCCCTTTTCTTCCTTAAAAGCAAATAATTTCCGGGCTCTAGCCCTTTTATTTTTCCCCCAAATCTCACATGACCACAACTGTGACCATGTGCTAATTGATATATGCCTATCCGGAGCTTCGGGATTTCAGGGTTCCAGAACTTTGGGCTTCAGAGGTTTCTCCTTCACTATCCATTATTTCCTCCAAACATTATACCGACGAAATTCTCTGGAGCTTCGTGCTTTAGAGGTTTTTCCTTCATCTTACCATCTTTTCCCCGAATTGATGAACTCCCAGAGTTTCTTTAGTATCCATGAACCAGGGGGGTGCTATGTGGAAAAAAATAAGGAGAGAACATGTGTCCCTGTCTAACAGACGATACATGTCATATACTAACTAGCACGAACAATCTTTGAGAAGCATGGAACACGATGACACGTGGAAAGCATCAAGTGTGTACACATCACCCTAGGTGACATCAACATGCCACATCACTCTGGTGGTTTGTGACTTTGGAGGTTTCTTCCAAAACATATTTCATAACTCCCGAACTCCTAATTTCTGAACAATTCCATGTCACTTTAGGTGACGTAATCATGCCACACCATTCTTTCATTCCACGACTTCGACACTTCAGGCTTCGGAAGATTCTACACCCACTTACTTTATAACTCCCTAATGTTGAACTTCCAAATAGTTGTTTCTTGGAGCTTCAAGCCTTCATGGCTATGGGACTTTGGAACTTTCTATGCCAGAGCATGTAAAAATACCTAAACATCAAACTGATGAACTTTCAAACCATCACTCTCCAGAGATTTGTTACTTTGGTGCTCCAGAGCTTCACACTTCGGAGAACTTCAGAGAAAAACAAAAAAACTATACCAAATTATGAATTATTGATCTGGTCCATGTCACTCTAGGTGACATCATCATGGTGCATCACTCTGATGCTATGAGACTTCGGAGAATCACACATCGGAGTACATCAAAACACTCGAACTCTGAACTTTCTAGGTTCACTTAGTTATGTTGACAATCAATTAGGTGGTGACACATGGCCCCACCGATGAGCAACACATGGTAGGATTAGGGTAGGTCCATGCCACCTTAGGTGAGGTCATCCTACCAAATCACATTGGTGCTCCAAAACTTTGGCACTTTGGGCTTCGAGAGATCCCACTCCAACACACACTATAACTCCCGAATGTTGAATTTCCGAATAGTTGTTTCTCAGAGATTCAGGACTTCGAGCTCTGAGAATTCGGAGAATTCCTCGCCAGATCATATCAAAACATCCGAACTCTAAATTTCCAAACTCCTATTTCCCAGGATTTGGGACGTCGAGGCTTTGGGACTTCAGAGCTACGAGATTTAGAGGTTTTCGTTGTTGAACTACACCCAACCCCCGGACTTTTGAACGCAGAAATTTCGAACAAGTTGATATGCGGACATGTGTCTCTAATAATGTACGGTCCAGATTGGTTCTAGACTTTGGGACTTCGAAGAAAACTCCACTCTGCGCAATCCCAAAAGTGTTTCCCCGAATCATCAAACTGCCAAACCACTTGGGAAATCCAATGGTCCACCTTCTCCCAAAGGATCTACAACATAGATTCGCTCCACGATTTTGGAACTTCAGGGATTTTTCCTCTTTTACGACAAAGAACTTAAAACAATCATAGCAGGGAAGTCCTGAAGGAATTCGGTGCTTAACCACCATGCTCCTTTTTCCATATCTGATGGTTGTGAAGGGTTTTCCTTCTCCCAAATAGATCCAACGACTCAAATTTAGTTTTGTGGCCTATAACCATGGTTATTGTGGTTTCCTTCCTTTGTTGGATTTCTTGAATTGCTAAAATTCTAGATCTTATGAAAACAGTCAAGGTGTTCCCTCAACGCCCTCCTGGTACTCATGAATACTCTGAAATTCAATTTTTTTCCATTTCGACAACAATTCATTCAGAAATTTTTTTTTCAGTTTCCACTTATACGACCCATCTAGGCTCAGTGTTGAAATATGGAGCTCTCATGCCATTTTTTAACATGCATAGCCACCTAGGTCAGATCATTCTTCCTAAAAGCGTTCATGCTTTGATACCATATTCTAACACTCCCAGCCACCCAGGACGAGTCGTGCTACCTTGTAGAACCACTCTTTCTAAGTTTTGATACTCATTTTGTAGCATAACCAACCATATACCTGCTGGTCTATGCCCCACAAAACTCTTGTGTAACATCATACATATAAAATATAACATAAAATTACATTATGTGAATACACAAATTAATGTAGAATAACAGTAAGCCTACACATACAACATATAAAGGAAATACTCCTCAATATAAAACATGTACAAATACACAACATATAAATGCTACTTATCTTTTTATAGATGACCACCAACTATGTGCAGAGATTCCACAAACCTCCCAGCCTTATACCATGCTACTCATCACTCTTAGTATTGGGTCACCCTTGAGCTGGGACTAAACTCCACCTGGGTAAAGGGATTCCTAGGCTAGGCTGATACAATAGAAAGTTGCATAGTCAACATGAAGGATTTTGTCCCGGGAGCCAACCCACACTAACAACCTACAACCTCTCATTCCCCACATGCTTTTCCCACCCCAGGAAGTGTGCCCCTTCTCTGTTCAATAGTCCTTTGGTTCCCCCACTTCCCTTCCAGGGCTTCAACAACATGCCAGATAGGAATTCTTAGAGAACTATAGCTGCAGTTGAGCTCCCTCCAGGAAAACCAGTTCCCCAACAACCTGTCTCACCTAGAGAGAGTTTCTCACAGGCTTGGCAACCTGCTTCTTCTTTCCCAGCAAACTCTCTCACCTGGAGAGAGTTTCTCATAGGATTGAGAACCCGCTTCTTCAATCCATGGGCCTAACAACCCGCCTCTTCACTTCCTCTCCTAGTCAACCAATAACAGGCTCAGGTGAAGGCAACAACCGAAAATGGGTAAGGACACAGAATATGGAAGCAAGCCATGCTCAACCAAGGAATTGCGTTGGCAGCATCGGCCAACCGTTAAGGAACAATATGGGTTTATGAAAAGTATAGTGCGTTGTGCTTCTCATTAAAAGTACGAGATATCTCAAATGTCTGTAGGTTTCAGAGGTGCGTCAATGATCAGAGGTCAACAATCAAGGTAATGTCTCCCTGCATGCATGCATAAGTGCATGGGTAGCATGGCAATAATGGAAGAGAACCCCCCCAAAACGATTTGATTTCCCCACATATAACAACATGCGCCAATATTAACACATGTCTCTCTTGGAGCTCGTTCCTCTCCACTTGGAGTTTGTTACTTTTCCCAAAGGAACTTAGGATAACATGAGTTATTTCCCAAACCTTAGTCTTTTAGGAAATATATTATAATATTCCCTTAGAGATAAGCCCTCAAGCTTAGCCCTTTTTCCTAGCCTCTTAGCCCCTTCCCTTTCCCTACCTAGTGGATCTTAGTCCCCCATTCTCTTTTATCGTGTCCAGTCTACACACAACGATGTATTTATATTAATGATATGAGTATTTACATATACAAAAATAGGCTCATTGGGATTTAGCATCTAGGCTCTCCGACCTAGTGATCACATAATCCTCCTAGCTTATAATCACTTGGCTCACCAGCCTACACAACATTTTTACATTCCCAATTACAACTAGGGCTTGGTCTTGGGATATTACATAGGGGGATCATTTGAATATATGAACAAGAAGACAAGAAAACTCTACCAAAATCCGTTTCCTCTCATTTCCCAACTTTTGCATCTTGCTCTGAGTTTTATCCTCAACTTTCCCTTCCATCCATTCTCCCTATGCAAACCTTCCTTCTTCCCATATTGGCATGTTGGTTGTGATAATTCTATGTGGGATTGGTGCACTTGGAGTCATGACAAAGGAGCTTGGACTTGGTTCGTGGAGCAGTGTCAGAAGGCAAATGTTATAACCTTTCATCTTGTTTAAGAATAAAAGAGATTATCTTTATCCCAAAAATTTATGTGTATATGTTCTTATCTATTTGATCATTTACATCTTTATTTAGGCTTTTAAGTGATTACTAGAGATTATATATGTTGTTGTGTTTTGTTCTTGTTCTGTTGCAGGTCAGATTTGGGAGGAGATATGTGATCTAAGAGGAAACAACAAGTGGAAGAGGTCTACATCAACCAAAAGGATTCAAGTTGTTCTTCTTAGCCATCTCTTCCCTCTCTCTTATCACTTAATGTTGGCCCTCGACCAAGTTGTGGGGAAACTTTGGTCAGTTTGGAGGTTTTGGCCCACTTTTGGACTTTGACACATTGATCGAAGTAGGAGTGCCCAGGTGGAGTTGAGATCGAGGATCTCACCTATTTTGAGGGTTATGTGGACCTAGTAAGAAGACCTATAGGGTTTTGTAAGGGGTTTATAGGATGTCGACCCATGGGTTATCCCCATGTTTAGGCCCTATTGTAAGATTGTGTAAAGTATAAATAAGAGGAAAGTATTGTAGAAGTAGTAGTTCTATGTGCATCAAGGCTTTGTGATTGACTGTGGTTTTTTAGACTGTTCTTAGTGCATGTGATGCTCAGTGTGGATCAGGTGCTAAGTGTCATGAGAAGATATTTTGGCTCTGTGCATCTGACATGTTTTGGAAGGTAAAGAAGGAGGATCTAATGCTTAATGCGCAGATCTCCTGTATTGTACGAAGTTCAACTCTGTGGCTTAGTGCACATGAGTGAATGGATGTAATATCTTGGCGAATAATAAAGAGGTGAAGCGGTTTGTGGACATAGCCCCACCCTAGGGTGAACCACGTATATCTGGTGTCTCATGGTTTGATTTGTGCAGTGTATTTTCTATTATACATTTGCTTAGTTCTTTGATTATGATGTGTAATGAATGTATATTCTGAGGCTTAAGTACTTTACTTATGTTAAAGGGTAAATGAATGTTAGATTTAACTCATAGTACTAAGTTCTCAGGGTACATAATCACTTGTTATCACTGTGCTTATCTGTCTTTGATTATTCTTTGCGATGTTAATGAGGTTAATAAACTAATGCAAGTTCACTTCCTAAGTGTTAACAAAATATTCTACGAAGTTCTCTTATCACAGAATCGTGTCCCATCCTGGTTACAGACACTTGCGACCTGTAACCCCCCCTATAACCCACTCTGCTTCTACCTCAGATGAGACTTTGCCTGCTTCGCAGGTGTTACCGAAAGGGCTGATAGTCAGGGTTTTTTTGGTGCCCTGTTAAGCGTTGAACCCTGGGTCTACCCATGTGCTAACAAATGGTTCCATTGTCGGGACCTAAAGATGTGATTGTTGGGAAGTGAAGTAAAGAAAAGAAAATCTATGTGGGTAGGTCTGCTGCTAAAGTGCATAGTACTCTACTTGACTTGCGAAGCTTTGTGCCAAGAAAGTAAGTTGTTCTGAAGAAAAGAGGTAAGATTCTAAAAGAATAAAGCTTTGTGCTTTGGTAAGAGAAATATAAGTGAATTTTTTTGTTTTGAAAGAATGAATTTAAGTATGTTTAATAGATTCTTTCCTAGTCTAAAGGTTAGGGCGCAGTTGAAAGAAAGAGTTGATTTGAGTAAATTTAATGGAAATGAAGAAATATATGTTATTCTTATGCATAAAAAGAGTTTTTTTACTAATAAGTGGATGTAGGAACCTAGAAAGGATTTTTGCAGATTGTAGATCCAACACTATGATCCTGGGGGAAGTGCGTAGTACATAAAAGATTGGGGAACATTTAAGAGAAAAAGAGGGTTGACTTTGTGTTATAATTGTAGAATGCCTAGACATCTTGCTAAGAAATGCCTTGGAGTAGGCCCTATTTTTCTTTGTTGTAAGGTTGTTGGTCATGAGGTTGAGGATTTTCCAAGGATTATTGCTAAAGTTAAAGGGGGGGACATAAGACAAGAAAATTATGAAAAGATTCAAGAGACTAAGGGTATGTTAGAAAGTCATAAAGAGAAAAGGTCAGAGGAAGTTCAGACTATGTTATTACAGTTGGAAGAAATGATGAATGTTCATAAATATGTTAGTTTACCAAAAAGCATGAAAGAAAAACAATGCATAAGTGTAAGAATAAAAAAATTCGACATAGACTGTATTGTCTTGGATGAAGAAACAAAGGTGAATATTATGACAGAAGAAACTTGGGAATTTTTGGGAAATCCTACTGTGGTATCTTCTTTAGAAAGGAAAGGCTTGTTTAAGGGAAAGATTATAACTTTATTTGGAAGAGTAACTGTTGTACCTATTATTGTTCATGGAACATTGACTGAAGAAGAATTTGAAGTCATTAGGTTTGTTGAGGACAACGCCCCTTTCCCACTTTTATTAGGTAAAAATTGGATTGAGAAGGATCAGATCAGAAGGCATGCAGAGGAAGAAGCTACAAAAAAGAAAAAGAAAGAATTAAGGGATTTCATAACTAGGAAAATAGACCAACTAAGAGAAGAACAAGAGGATAAGTAAAACCAACATAGCAAAGTAACAACGCAGGAGGGATAGAAAGAAAAAGAATTAGCTATCAAGGTTGAAAGAATGCAACAAGGATTGAAGGACCTATCTATCCAAGAGAGAAGTGTGCCCACTTAGGAAGTGTTAAGAAAAGGGATATTAACTTTAGAACCTTTGAGGGTACCTCAACAATGTGAAGCCACTACACTGGGGGAAGATAAGAATAAAAATGGAAAGAGGATTCTAGAAATAGTTAAAGAGACTCAGATAATAGGAAAGAAGGCAAGGAACCTTAATAAAAATAAGGCTAAGTTGGAAAAGCTACAATAAGTTAAGGAAACCAGATGGAAGACTTCGCAGACTGGAACCTCGAAGGAGGCATGTTCGCAGGGTTTGAACCTCGCTGGAAAAACAGGTCCATGCAGATTTGGACTTCACCCTGGTGAAGTTATATAACCCTTGGAGGTTCCTCAACTATTAGAACGATGCTCCAGAATGGTTAGGAAACACATTTATGGGCTTATGGACTGCCTTTGGACGTTTATACCGTGCCATAACGAATAGATTTACATTAATGGAAGCAATTTCCTATCCGTTGGAAGATCTGTCACGACCACCCTGCTTATTTAACTCGTCGATCCTAGCGTTGGGACCACTTTTTGTTGCCTGTGTTTGACTAAGCTAAGATGAGAACTATCCAAGTGTCTAACTATGTTGCGTGTCATTATCTGAAAGTACACCCCGCCTGTTTGTTTATCTACCTGTTGTTTGTTAAAAGATAGAATGTCAGGTGAAACCAACGATCTTGAGAATTATGTCAAGGAAGTTCTTAGGAAAATCATGGTCGATAGACCTATATCTGAAGGTATTCAAGCATCGTCGACTAGGGGACTGTAGGATTCCCCTTTGACCGGACATCGTTCCACCCGCATAAACTCCATAATTGAAAAAAGAATTAAGCATCATGGTGATCCGGCTAACACGAAGCAGATCCCATCGATCTTGCCTGAATATAATCCATGTATGGATGACACAGTTAACCACGACAGTATCCCTCATGATTTCGAGTACTCTGTGTTCACTATGTACATTTCAAAAGGAATTCACATAGTAGGGAGGACCTTAGACCGATATTTAGCACAACACATCAAAGAAGCCTATGGAGAGGTAGAAAAGGGGAAGCGAGGTTACAAGGTAGCCTGTATACAGGATGGCGTAGTGCACCTTTCTTGTCAACTCTTAGCTGACAAGCTAGTGAGGAAGAATCTCCCCACACAGGTCATCGGGTTCATGGTGGACCTTGCAGGAAAGTGTGTGGAGGGCCTACAAATGAACTGGGAGAACTACCTGGTCAACGAGCTAGAAAAGGATTGTCACGAAGCCCAAGACTTAGGATATGAGTTCCAATATAGTTGGCTGATCATATTGATCACATTTGGGGCTTGGAAGATGCCTAAAGGAGCTACTTTTCTAGAGATTGAACCTATAAATCCCCTAGCCACTCAGTTTTCCACCCTGTGGTATACCAATGACATGACGAAGCAGTGGCAGTCTAATGTCGTGTTTCACAGGTATTATCAACAGTTGAAAGTTTCCATTAAAGCATTCCCTCATATGGCACTGCATACCTTGCATCAATACCGGCCCATAGAGAAGTTTTGTGTTGATCATCACTTCATTTACATCACCGCGCAAAGAGATGAGCACCAGGAAAGCTTACAGTCATACTATAAGCTCGTGGATGAAGATATGGAACAGAGTATAAAGGAATGGACAAAAGAATTTCTTGTACCTGTCACTGATGCAGAGTTATCTGACACTGATACGATAGGAAGCCCGATGGTTACACGATATGAACATGTTGGACAGTCCAATGGCACAAAGAAGTAGAAAAAGCAGGTTGAAGTCCAGGACATAGAGAGTGACGAAGAGGATTAAGAGGAAAACTATGGAGATAACAGGTTTGGCTCACTAAGAGGAGGAGAAAAAAAAGCAGAAGGATAGGGAGGAGGAGAAGATGAAGCATAAGGATAGGGAGGAGGAGATGAAGAAGAAGAAGAGAAATGAGGAGGTGAAGATACACCACCTGAATACCCCCCCGTTGTGATAGTGACCCCACAAAAGAGGAAAGTTATTCCAAAGAAACCTTCAACAAGGAAGAAGATGCATGCCAATAAACCACAGTTGGAAGCCAGTCTCAATGACAATGACAATAGTCTAGTTTGTGGAGCTATGGAGGATACCTCTGAAGACATGCTTTAAAGATACGAAGAGAAATAGGCGAGTTGTATGAAAATATTGAGAGGGATTTGAAGGAAGTAGAATAGGTTGTTCGATTAGTCTGCGCAGTGCCTACTGTGCTATCTACACCTTCCTCATCACAGACCACAGACTTGGAGGACGAACCAACTCTATAGGGTGAACCAGGGATTTGGATCACCCTCCCCTAGTACAACATCAAGTTTCCCACCCCTGCAAAACTATAGGCTAGCCCCAACTTGGATGTTCAGGTTAACCTTAAAGGAATACCTCCAAAATAGAGTGAAGTATTGGAGGCAGGTTTGAAGGCATACATAAAGGAACATAGAGAAATAACCGCTGAAAGAGTAGCCCAACTAAGAAGGCTTTTTGATGAAACAAAAGCTCAGTTCTAGAGAGATCAGGAAGAGAAGGAGAAGGCTATAGAAGCCTTGCAAAAGGAGAAAGACGAAGTCCTAGTACAGTTACGAGCAGCGCAAGACAATGTAGCTGCCTATGAAAGAGAGAAAGAAAAGCTTCAGGAGGAAAAGAGAGCTGGAGAAGACCAGCTGCAGAAGGAAAATGAGAAGTTGCTCACAAAGCAGGCCATGGTCAAAGAAGCAGTAAGCAAATCATGTCTCTTTGTTCCAGGCTTGGTACATGAGGAGAAAGAGCATGTCGAAGCTCAAGTAGTGAAGCTCGTAGAGACCCTCTAGTAGTTTCAGTATAGGATAACAGAACTAGAGGCTCAAACAGTGCTAAGCACCCCGCAGGAGGTTCGTGACCAGAGGGAGGAGTCGACCAAAAATACAGAAGAAACTATAAGAGCCCTTTTCTTGGCCTGTAAACAGTTGATTGAAAAAAGTGCCCAGACATATGAATGCATCGCCGAGGATCCAGAGTTAAAGAAGCTAGAAGCTCTGTTACAGGAGGCGTAGCAACAAGCATTTTCATTCTAGACATAGACGAAGCTACTCACAGTAGTGGAAAGGATGAAGAGATCCCATGAGAAGTGCACAGTACAATAGCAGATCAGTTCCCTCAAAGGTAAGGTGATGGAAGTAACATAGAAGTTACAACCTATGCGGGACAAAGATTTCAAGGTGTTCAAGGAGATCAATGGCTAGGGTTCACAGTTAGATCAAGTAGTTGCAATAGTAGAACAACGCCTGGAAGGGCCTATTACAGAGCAAATAGTCCAAGAGCTCATTGAGCAGGAGGCTCAGGCGAGGCATCAATTCGAAGCAACTCGAGTTAAGCTCAAGGCTTTTGAAACAACATTGTCTAGACCTGAGTGACTCGGGACGAGTCACGGGTGAGTGTTGGGGGCCTGTTGGCCCTTGAGAAAGCTGTGGGGAAAATTTGGTCAGTTTGGAGGTTTTTCCCACTTTTGGACTTCGACATGCTAATCGAAGTAGGAGCATCCAGGTGGAGCTAAGATTGTGGATCTCACCTATTTTGAGGGTTATGTGGACCCAGTAAGAGGACCTCCATGGTTTTGTATCAGGTTTATGGGATGTCGGCCCATGGGTTCTCCCCATGTTTAGTCCCTATTGTAAGATTTTGTAAAGTATAAATAAGAGGAATGTATTGTAGAAGTAGTAGTTCTATGTGCGTCGAGGCTTTGTGCTCGACTGTGATTTTGTAGACTGTGCTTAATGCATGTGATGCTCAAAGTGGAGCAGGTGATAAGTTTCATGAGAAGAGATTTTGGCTATGTGTATCTATTGGCCCTCGACAAAGTTTTGTGGAAACGTTGGTCGTGTTTGACCATTTTTGGGACTTCGACAGGCTAGTCAAAGATGGAGCACCTAGGTGAAGCGGAGATCACAGGATCTCACCTTTTCTGTGGGATTTTTGGGTTTTAGGGTTTATGTAATAGGTTTGGGATGTTGGACCATGGGTTTACCCATGCTTAGGCCTCTTTTGTCATGTGTAAATAAGTAGCTAGGCGATGTATGTAGAGGAGCTAAGTGCTAAATTTCTATCTATGTGATGCTAAGGGCCGATGGCTTAGTGCTAATGTTAGGTATGTGAAAGAAGACGTGTTAAGGCTTGCAAAGCTAAGTGCAAGTGTTTTGTAGTGTTGTGTGCATAGACTGTGTAAAGGCTTTGTTCTTTGACCTAAATCAGGGAAGGAGGATTTGGCGAGGTGCGCCCAGATCTCCTGTCCTATGTGGAGTTGTCTTTGAGGCTTGGTTTATGTAAGAAGATTGAAAGAGACTAATAAGAAGAGAAGAAGATTGGTGGACGTATCCCCACATTGGGGTGAACCATGTATATCCTGTGTTATTGTGCTTGGTGCAATGTGTTCATGGTGTTTATATTTTCTTAGTGCACTATTATTGATGTATGGTAGATAGATCTATGAATGCTTGGTGCTTACCATGTGAATGAATGTTAGATATGATCTTATGCTAGGTGTTGAATGATTAGATATGCTTGATCTTGATTATTACTGTGTTGTTCTGTAATTAGGGTTTTAACCTGCGATGTGAATAAGGGTTAAAGACTAATGAATGCTATTGGCTAAGTGCTATGTTAAGCATTGTGATCACAGATCTATGTCCTAGCTAGGTTGTAGACACTTGAGTCCTGCAACCCCCCATGCCTCTACCTCGGGTGAGACTTCATCTGCTTCGCAGGTGTTGCCGAAAGGGTCAATAGTTAGGGTTTTGTTGGTGCGTTGTTGAAGCATTGAACCCTGGGTCTGCCCCTGTGCCAACATATGGTTTCGTTGCTAGGACCTGAAACTATGATTGCTGGGAACTAAAGAAAAGAGAAATCTTTGTGCGTAGATCTGTTGTTGTAGTGCGTAGCATTCTACTTGACTTGTGAAGCTTTGTCCTAATAAAGGAACTGGATCTGAATAAAAGAGGTAAGATTTTAAAGCTTTGTTCTCTGATAAAGGTAAGATAAGTGGAAATTTTTTCTTCGCAAGTATGAATCTAGGTATGTTTGATAGATCTTGTCCTAGTCTAAAAACTAGGGCACGACTAGAATAAAGAGTTGATCTGAATAAATTTGATAGAGTTAGTGAAAGATATGTTATTCCTATGCATAGAAAGAAGTTTTGGACTAACAAGTGGATGCAGGACCCTAGAAGTATTTTTTGCAGATTGCAGGCCCGTCATTGTGATCCCAGTGCGTAGTACAAGAAACGTTGGGGATAATTTAAGAGAAATAGAGGATTGACACTTTGTTATAGTTGCAGAAGAATGATACATCTTGCTAAGGAATTCCTTGGTACAGGTCCTATTTGTCTTTGTTGTAAATTTGTTGATCATGAAGTTTTGGATTTCCCTAGAATGATTGCTAAAGTTGAAAAGATGAACTTGAACCAAGAAAACCATGAAGAAGGTTACGATACTAAGGATATGCTAGAACAACATAAATAATCAGAGACTATATTATTGCAGATGAAAGAAACACTGAATGATCAAAGAGACATCACTTTACTAGTGATCTTAAAAGAGAAAGAGTGTATAGAAACAAGAATATGAGACTTTGACATAGACTGTGTTCTGGATGAGGAAACATAGGTGAACATTATGCCAAAAAGTACTTGGGAAATTTTGGGAAGGCCTGATATGATTCCTTCATTAGGAGGGATAGGATTGTTCAAAGGAAATATGATAACCCTATGTGGAAGACTTACTCATGTACCTATGATAGCCCTCAGAGCATCGACTGAAGAAGAATTTGAGGTCATTAAGTTTGTTGAGAACAACATTGCTTTTTCACTTTTGTTAGGAAGGACCTGGATTGAGAAAGATCAGATCCAAAGGAAAGAAGAAGAGGAAGCCATAGAAAAAAAAAAGAAAGAATTAAGGGACTTTATAGCTAAGAAAATAGAACAAATAATACAAGAACAAGAGGACAAGTCGAAGCAAACGAGGGCCAGATACCTAGCTGTTTAAGTTGAAAGAATCCAAGAAGGCTTGAAAACCCTATCCATGCATGAGAGAAGAGAACCTACCCTAGAAGTAGCAAGAGAAGAGGTATCACTCATGAACACTTCGAAAGACCCTCATCAGTGCGAAGTTACTATGCTAAGGGAAGATAAGAACAAGAATGGGAAGAGGAACCCAGAGACTCAGATCATAGGAAAGAAGGCCAGAAAGCTCAGTAAGAAGAAATCAAAGTTAGAAAAATTATAGAAGGTTCCAGAGAGGACTTCACAATAGGAAGTCTTGCAAAACTTGAACCTCCGGAATAGCAGAACAACACATACTAGCACTTCACCATGGCGAAGAAATATGATCGTTGGAGGTGTTCTGACCATTATAACGACGCTTCGGAACAGCTAGAAACAAATTTATTTCCGAAAATACCGCCACTTCATATATATCATCGCACGCGGGGACAAAAACAAGGAGGAACTACAGTCTTATTACAAATTGAATGAGGAAGATATGGAGGAGATAATCAAGGAATGGCCGACTGAATTTCTTGTACCAGTTGAGCAGACAACGCTCTTCAACCCCGACATCATCGACAATCCTTTGGTCACCCAGACAGAGTGGGATGGACCAAGAAACACTAAGAATAAGAAGAAAAAGGAAGAAGTGCAGGAGATAAACAACACATTGGAGGAAATTGCACCTAACTCACCTGAAGGTGGAGGAGGCGACGAAGTAAACCAAGAAGAGGAAGGGGAAGAAGGCAAGTAGGAAAAGGGCGAAGTGACACTGTCAAAGGATCCCCTTATAGTGGCCAAGATGTTAAAGAAGAGAAAGGTTTCTCCAAAGAAACCATTAGCATGGAAGAAGTCACGAGCGAATAAACCTCAGTCATAGAATGTGCTCACAGTGGATGATATTGACCTCATCATTGTAGCTATAGCAGATACATCAGAGGACATCCTGTAGAGACATTAATCCCAACAACAAACAATGTATCACAGGATCTATAAAGAACTGAAATACATCCAACAAGAGATCCAGTCGAACCGCTTAGTGTCCACTGTGCCACCTTCAATAGAGAATGTAGATTTGGGGGATGAGCCCACCCAATTGTTCAGATTAGCAGATGCAATAGAGATTCAACTTCATCAAGTAAAAGAAGAAAAGGAGTAGGACACAGAGGCCTTGAGGCAAGAAAAGGAGGAGGCCTTAGAACAACTCCGGGTTGTGCAGGAAGAGAAAGATGACCTCCAGTCGAAGTTCGAAGTGGACAGAGAACAAATTTAGAAAGAGAAAGATCAGTTGTTCATGGAGTAGACTGCGATCAAGGAGGCAGTGGCTAGAGAACTTTCCTCTGTGTCAGGCTCGACCCAAATGGAAGAAGATACAACTAACATCCAAGTGGGGAAGCTCGTTGAAGCCATTCATCAGGTTCAAGTAAGAGTAGCAAAGCTAGAACTTCAAGCAGTGCCTAACACTCTGCAAGAAGTACGAGATCAAAGGGAAGAAATTGCTAGGAGCACAGTAGAAATAATCAAGGCATTGGCTTTAGAATGAAAGAAACTAAGTAACCGAAGTGCGCAGACTTATGAGCGCCTTGCCAAGGACCCAAAACTAAGGAAATTGGAGGCACAACTCCAGGAGGCAAAGTAGCAGGCGTCGACAGTGAAAGCGTAGCTGAAGCAACTTATGGTTGTTGAGAAGATGAAGAGGTCCCAAGAGTAGTGCATAGTTCAGGGGTAGGTCACCGCCATCCTGAGTCAAGTTATGGAGGTTACCCAGCGACTCCATCCGATGCGGGATGAAGCCTTCACCCTTTTTAAAGATATCTAGGGACAAGGATCATATCTAGAACAAGTGGTCATAATAGTAGAACAATGCCTGGAATGGCCTGTCACCGAGCAAGTAATTCAGGAGTTCGCCGAGCAGGAGGCTCTAGAGAAGCAACAAGTCAAGGAAAATCAAGCTAAGCTTGAGGCCTTTGAAGCAGTGTTGCCCAGATCAGAGTGACTTGGGATGAGTCACATGTGAGTGTTGGGGGCTTGTTGGCCCTCGACCAAGTTTTGTGGAAACATTGGTCATGTTTGACCATTTTTGGGACTTCGACAGGATGGTCGAACACGGAGCACCCAGGCGAAGCGGAGATCGTGGGATCTCACCCTTTTTGCAAGATTTTAGGGTTTTAGGGTTTATGTAACGGGTATGGGATGTCGTCCCATGGGTTTACCCATGCTTAGGCCTCTTTTGTAATGTATAAATAAGTAGCTAGGCAATGCAAGTAGAGGAGCTAAGTGCTAAAGTTCAATCTATGTGATTGTAAGGGCCGATGGCTTAGTGCTAATGTTAGTTATGTGCAAGAAGATGTGTTAAGGCTTGCAGAGCTAAGTGTAATCGTTTTGTTGTTCTGTGTGAATAGACTGTGTAACGGCCTTGTGCTTTGACCTAACTCGGGGAAGGAGGATCTGGCGAGGTGTGCGCATATCTCTTGTACTATGTGGAGTTGGATTTGCAACTTGGTTCATGTAAGAAGATTGAAAAAGACTAATAATAAGAGAAGAAGATTGGTGGACGTAGCCCCACACTAGGGTGAACCATGCATATCCTATGTTATTGTGCTTGGTGAAATGTGTTCATGGTGTTTATATTTTCTTAGTGCACTATTCTTGATGTATGGTAGATAGATCTATGAATGCTTAGTGCTTACCATGTGAATGAATGTTAGATATTATTTGATGCTAGGTGTTGAATGATTAGATATGATTGATCTTGATTATTACTGCGTTGTTCTGTAATTAGGGTTTTAACCTGCGATGTGGTTAAGGGTTAAAGACTAATGAATTTTATTGTCTAAGTGCTCTATTAAGCATTGTGATCATAGATCTGTGTCCCAGCTAGGTTGTAGACACTTGAATCCTACAAGCCCCCCTGTCTCTACCTCGGGTGAGACTTTATGTGCTTCGCAGGTGTTGTCAAAAGGGCCGATAGTTAGGGTTTTGTTGGTGCGATGATTAAGCGTTGAACCCTGGGTCTACCCCTATGCCAACAACATTTGATCTAGTTTTGGAAGGTAAACAAGGAGGATCTAGTGCTTAATGCGCATAGCTCATGTATTATGCGAATTTTGACTCTATGGATTAGTGCACAAGATTTCTTGGATGTAATATCTCGGTGAATAATAAATAGGCGAAGCAATTTGTGGATGTAGCCCCACCCTGGGGTGAACCACACATATCTGGTGTCTCATGGTTTTCTTTGTGC
This sequence comes from Picea glauca, assembly GCA_000966675.3. Lineage (NCBI taxonomy): Eukaryota > Viridiplantae > Streptophyta > Pinopsida > Pinales > Pinaceae > Picea > Picea glauca. Next base: position 478,052 of record JZKD02S1716107.1, on the reverse strand, counting down.
AATGTCTTTTCTGTTATGCATTTTCTTAGTGATTTGATCATGATGTGTAATGAATATATATTCTTTTGCTTAAGTACTTTACTTATGTTAAAGGGTAAATAAATGTTAGATTTAACTCACAGTGCTAAGTGCTCAGGGTACATAATTACTTTTTATCACTTCGCTTATCTGTCTTTGATTATGCTCTGCGATGTTAATGAGGTTAATAAACTAATGCATGTTCACTTCCTAAGAGTTAACAAAATATTTTGTGAAGTTCCCTTATCACAGAATCGTGTCCCAGCTTGGTTACAGACACTTGCATCCTGTAACCCCCCCTGCTTCTACCTCGGGTGAGACTTCGCCTGCTTCGCAGGTGTTGTCGAAAGGGCTGGTAGTCGGGGTTTTGTTGGTGCATTGTTAAGCATTGAACCCCAGGTCTACCCCTGTGCCAACAATTAATATATATTTTTTGGGGGTATATTAGAGATAAGTCAGTCTTTTAGGGGGTTATCGCCCTGCCTATTCCTTAGACCTAGTTTAGGGGAAATTTTCCCCATAGAAATTGGCTTTATGTCTTATGATCCCAACTTCTTTGCAATATTTTTCAAATTGTAACAAAGTAAACTCTACTCCATTATATGTTCTTAAACATTTGATTTTCCTACCCATTTTCTTTTCTACCATAACTCTAAATTGTTTAAATGCATTAAAGACATAAGCTTTTCTTTTCAAAATATATACCCACACCTTTCTAGAGAAATCATCTACAAATATTAGAAAATATGATGCTCCTCCAAAGGAAACTATAGGGGATGTCCCCCACACATCTGAATGTACATAATCAAGAATACCTTTACTAATATGATTTTATGATTTAAAATTATGTCTACTTTGTTTTCCAAATATACAATGTTTACAAAAATTCAAATTTGGAGATTTCATTTGGAATCAATTTTGCATTTTATCATTACTTGTAGACCTTTCTTGCTCATATGACACAATCATTGATTCCATAAATGAGTGTATTTAGTTGCCTCCTCATACACCATCGCTACTTCATTAACTTGAATACTTACTTCTATCTTGTAAAGGTTTCTTGTCTTGATAGCCTTCATCACTACTAAAGTTCCCTTGGAAACCTTCAACACTCCACCTTGAGTTGTAAACTTATGACTATCGGAATCCAAAAATCCCAAAGAAAATAATTTTTTATTTAGTTCTGGCACATGGATAACATCAATTAACGTCCTTATAATACCATAAATTTTTTTGATTTCGACACTTCCAACCCCAACAATGTTACAAAAATTATTATTTCCCATAAGAACAACACCACAATCAACAACTTGATTAGAAGTAAACCAAATTCTATGTGGACAAATGTGTTATGAAGCATAGCCATTTTTCATAGTATTCAAAGACATTACAAATAGACAAAACTTCATCAGTCATATCTAGATCTGATTCAACTGGATTTTCCTCCATTTTGGAGTCTTTCTTGGATTCTTGTCTCTGCCAACAATCCTTCTTGAGATGCCTTGACTTGTTACAATACCAACATTTAATTTTTCTCTTCTTTCCTTTTGACTTTGATCTGGATGTACCTATTGAATTTTCTCCCTTTTCTCTAAACCGACCTCTAGCAACCATTTCTTATGGTGTGGATGTTTCAATACTTGATTTTCTCCACACCTCCTCACACAATGAAGCTCCAACAACAATGTCGAAATCAAGAGTCTCACTTGCACTAAAGATAATGGAAGTGACAAAATGATCCCACGATTCAGGAAATGAACACAACAATGGAATTTCATTATCATCGTCATTGATTTTAACATTCATACTATTCAATTGGCATATAAGAGTATAAAAAAAATTCAAATGGTCTACAATTTTTGTACCTTCTTTGATTTTTAAACTATATTGCTTCCTCTTCAAGTAGATCTGATTCATCAAGGAATTTGTAATATAAAGGCTCTCCATCCCTCTCCATAATATTGTTGTTATTTCTTCTCCAATAATGTTAAATATTACATCACCAACAAGACAACCGTGAGGGTTCTCGTATCCAAGTATTGCCACTCTTCATCGATCATAGTTGTAGGTTTCTTCCTCTTGTCGTCTAAATCCTTATGCAACCCTTCTAGTACTAGAAAATCTCAAATTTTAAGTTTCCACTATTCAAAGCTATTTTTACCATTAAAATTTTCAACCTCAAATTTAGCATTTGTCATCTTTGCCATTATTTCTACACATAGTCTCTCTCTAATTTTTTTATCCCACCCTCTTAATCTTAAACTTATATATATATATATATATATATATATATATATATATATATATATATATATATATATATATATATATATATATATATATATATATATATTCATTCTCATTGAAATTCAATATTTCTTCACAATATAGAAGGGAGGACTTTTCAAAATATCTTTGAAAAAAAACTTTGATTTTTTTTATTATGAACCCCCAAAAAAAATTGGTACCTTCACTCATTGCATACGTGACTCACTGCTCGATTTCACCGAATAGACGAAACTGTGCGGCTTGACCTCCACTACTCGTTGGCTCTGATTTTAACCCAATGTCTACAACATCTCAGAGAAAAAATTCTTCCCTTGAAGAAAAATAGATATAACCCTCAACTCCTCTTTCCTTACACGCAATCAGAGCAAACTCTCAACTCTTTGTACATGGGAACGATCTACCTAGACTCAACCCTCTTCTCCCTCTATGCTCTACGACTTGGATTTTCCCTCTCCTCGGGATCTCGACTCACCCATGAAACTAGCGACCAAGCCACCTATTTCACCTTTTCTATGATACCACTTGTTGGTATTTAACAGCCTGAAAAAAAGAAAAATTGCAAGAAGGATGATAAGAAAGAAAAATCAGTAACTCAGATAACACACGACATTTTATGTGGTAAAACCTTGACGGTGTGTCAAGGAAACATCCATGGGGAAAGGTATCAGTGCATTTATTATTAAAGATATGATTACAATCATGCTTACAACTTAATACATCTGTTGGGATTCATAAATATATATTAATCTTGGAGTCGTTACATAGTTATGAAAACTACCACCCATTATACAAACTTCCACTGGTTTCATAAACCAACATTACCAAATATTTAAATAAGTAAATTTTAGTCTTACATTTTCTTTTAATTGATTGTTGTCACAATTTAACATTTCTTATAACAAACTAACTAGTTTAATCCCTCATAATCTCTATAAGGGTGGAAGGTTGGAGATATTGACTATAAAAAACAATTTATTCTTAGACCTGATTCCTGAATCTTTGGGGAAATGTAGTTCTCTGCATAAGGTCCTCATGCAAAAAAATTATTTGAATGGTTCAATCTCTACATTCTTACTAGACTTACCTATGCTAACTATGATCGAATTGCAGAACAATTATATCAGTGGAAGCATACCAAACAACATTAATAATGTATCCTCCTCGCTATGGTGGATGAATATTTCTAATAATCATCTTAGTGGCTCTCTTCCTTCATCCATAGGTAAGTTATTTACTTTGTGCTTTCTTCGGATCGATGGAAATAAATTAACAGGTAATGTTTCGCTAGATATTGGCCAAATAGAGAGTATTGAAATGATCGATCTTAGCAAAAACAAGCTTTCTGGTATGACTCATAGGGATATTAGTAAGTTATCTGCATTGATCATTCTCTTCATATGTGGAAATCAATTAACAAGCAATGTTCCATGAGAGGTTGGTAGAGTAGGGAAGATTGAAGTTGTGGATTTGAGCAAAAATAGACTTGTTGGTATGATTCCTAGGGAAATTGGAAATTGTGTTTCTCTTACACACATTGATCTTAGCCATAACCAGTTCAGTGGTCCTATCCCATTGGAAATATTCAAGATTTTCATTCTCAACTATATTAACATATCCAAAAATCACTTGAATGAGAGAATTTCTAGAGAATTGCAAAATATGGCTAGTTTGATCTATCTTGAATTCTCTTATAATACATTTTATGGTTGTGTTCTAAAGGGTAGTCTATTTTCACATTTCAACACAAGCTTGTTTGTTTGCAGAGAGTCTCAACTTATGTGTACCATTGTTGGGTCGTTGTGGGTCAGTGCACATCAACCTTGATCTTTTTTTTTATCTCTCATGACACTGGGACTTCTACTCTTTTACTCAATGGAGTTGGAAATTGTTGTAGTGAAAATTTAGGCGGCAATTGTCAAGAAAGAACATGACGACATGTCCTAGAATACAATTTCATTTGAAAATATCAATTGTAGGAGCGATGACATATTGAAATGCATGAAATAAGACAACATCATATGAAAAGGAAGAGTCAAATTTGTGTATAGAGGTATCATTCGCAATCAAAAAAAAATTCGATGAAGAAACTAACAGGGATAGGATCTTCAAATGATCGTGTTTTCTCTCCGAATATCAAGACTTTGGGAAAATCCACCATCAAAACATAGTCAGAATGTTGGTGATATTATCCAACCATGACACTAATATTCTAGTGTATGACCACATGACTAATGGAAGCCTGGGGGAGCTACTTCATGGAAACAATGTCAGGCATCTCCATTAGAAAACTTGGTACAAAATCACACTTGAGGCTACCAAGGGTTTTGTTGGTGCTACACACGGTGGTAAGACCCTAGGTTTGAGTTCTCTTAACCAAAAAAATCCTTGAGACACCATCCCTTTTGGCATCACCTGCATGCAGATGAAGTCTCACCCAAGGAAACTATTGAGGCTGCATGAATCGAGCTTTTGCAGTAGTGAGGGAATGGGACATGATCATCTTTTTTATTATTACTTATCTATTTTGTGCACGTTATTCTGTATTTTGTCTTTTATTTTACTTAGTGAATTCAATTATGTATTATCATTATACTTTAGATTAAAACATAAACCAATTACTGTAACATTCACAACCATTGCGCAATGGTCATACAGAGAATACTTATATTCTAACATGCATCAATAAAGTTTCCATGAGAATAATTATAGTCTAACATGCATCAAGAAAGTGTCCATGATCAATCACATAAAAGACAAGTAAACACAATATTTAACCTGGTTCACCCAACTTTTGGGCTACACCCACAATGAATGGCTTTATTATTCTTTATGAAATTGTCTCAGGATTGCACACTGCACTTACACATATACATATTTATATATTTACTTCTCCTATCCTAGTTGTTCTGCAGTGTAAACCTCTCTCTCTCTCTACATCATCTCCTTTAAAAAATTCAGATATAGACTCTTTTTCTCTCAGTCTATTCTCTCACTCTCGACTCTTTTTCTCTTAGTATATTCTCTCACTCTCTTTTTCAACAACACAGAACCAACGAGAACGAGAGAAGAATCCAAAAAATAGAGAACCCCTATCTTCCCAACCCATTACATATTTATACACGAATTTTAGAGATTAAAACCCTACTTTTCTCATCCCAAAACCCTATTAAAATTCATTATAAATCAAGTTAACTTGATGTTCAGACTACTTTTAACTTCTTTTCCCTCTCCATGTTGTTTTTTAACTCTAACTGTTGTTCTTCCTGCTTTTGTGCTTCCTTCTATCTTTAGAACGATGGGTTGTCATCCTTCCTCTTCTCCCTCTTTCTTCCCTTTCTTTATTCTCTACTTTATTCCTCTTATTTATTTTTCTCACTACGCACTGTACTCCTGAATGCGCCTCAAATGTGCACTCCTGAGCCTTCCTTGTCTTTCTTCTACTTCTTCTGTGCACATATTCCACACTTAAGATTTTCATAACTATTATTTCCACAATGTTTGTCCAATAGGCCCCTAACACTCACTTGTGGCTCGTCCTAATCCATTTAGGCTTGTTGTGCACCCCTCCATACTTTGATGAACTTTTGGGAGGCTTCCTTAGCTATCACAACTTCATTTATTATTGTTTCCTTAGTTTCCACAATTTCTTATATCCCCTGTGTAGTCGGGGCCGTAAGCTTTTATTCTATTTCATGTGCTACTTGTTTCACCTTACCCTACTATTGATAGTCAAATATGACCATGTTCAACATTCAAGAATTCTCCTGGTTGAGATCCCAACTAGATCCTTATCCATTTTAAATGGTGATTCCGACTAGTTTAGGTCCATTTACCTATAAATATCCTAATCTACAAAATAAAACTAAATCTAAAATACATACACCTTGTAATTGATTGTAGATATTTTATCTTTTATTGAATAACAAACTCAAATATAAATATTTACAAATTTTAAAAATATCTACGAGAAAGAGACTAATTCTAATTATCATCAAAGTTACCCCTATGAAAGAGGATTTCATTTTTCTCTTTAAGAATAAGAAGTATATTTAATGAAAGTAAAAATGAAATAAAACAAATAAAAATAAAAAAAGAAAATCTAATGCTCAGGTCCAAATTTAGATAATATATGAATTTAAGTAAGGTAAACAAAGTTCTAAAGATATAGATCTTCAAAACATATGTCTGAATATATCCACTGAAAATGAATTAATAAACATGTTTAAATAATTAGCACATACTCATAATCCTAACAGTACTTCATATACCTAATAACCACTGAAATGATGTGTCAAATAAAAAATGAAATTGATCTAATTTATTAGCAGTAATCAACTAAATCAATTTGTAATTCCATCAACAAAAACTTAAAACAAGACTTTGATTTCAAAAAATGAACATTCAGATACCAGTGACAGTACCAAATACTGATTGCTTGTATTAATATTCAAATTCACAAAAATATTTAGTATAATGTATCAAAACAGAGACTTGTACAACAATGTATAAGTTTTGTCCTTCTTTCAAAAATTGAACCTCCCTAATTGTCTTTACTTCACTTTTTTATATTGAAGGAATTCAAAAATGGAAATTAACTTCCATAACCATAAATAGTTATCCATTTAGAATGGAAAAATAACAAAATCATTTAATTCCCCAAACCAACTTAACTAAGTACATCAAATAAAAACTACTAATTGTTCAATTTTAGAATTCTTCTTGGAAACTAACTTTCCCATTTCTCGTATTTTCCAGGTCACTCCTTTTACACTTGTAAAACAAAAAACGAAAAGATAGGAATTAACAAAATATAAAAACAAAAATTAGAGTTGCTACATAATTTGAAATTCTTTAGCTACTTTTTTATTAACTAAAATTAACGAAAATAAAAACTAAACTAAAAAAATTATAAACTCGTACCAATAACTAAAACGTTTATATCACTCAGTGTTACTGGGAACAGTCTTGAATTCCGAATTAATGAAAGTATTAAGTCCTGGTGAGTTAATGTTAACTACTTCTTTCTTTTTATCTTGTTTAGAACTTGGAACCTGTCTCCTCTGGATATCAATCAAAGCTTTATTTTCTGACCTAAGAAATTGATTTTCTAATTCCAAATCAATTATATTTCCTATAACACTGGAACCACTGAATAGTATTTGTCCTTCTAGAAGGAAACCTCCAAATTAGGATTAGTTTCATTTTTCTCCTTCTCTTTTTCTTTAGCGACCTTTTCAATTGGTTCTTGCGGAGAAATGTGTTGTGGGGAAGATACTTCTTGATTTGTAAATGACTCTTCATCCTCAACTTGGATAGGGGAACTAGATTTAGAAGTTTTTCTAGACTTATTTCTAAGCATTATGGATATTTTTCTTCCTTGCCTCTTGTACATAAAATCGAATAAACTAATGGAATCATCGTTCTTTTTGGTAATAGGTGGTTCACACTCATATGTAAGAGAGGAAACTATGGTTTTCTTGGAAGTTTCAAAAGAAACCTGAGGTGCTTCACTGAAAACACATGGAGTGAAATCACGAAGGTGGGTTACACTTTCGTGACAATCAGTTCTCCAAAATTCCGAAAAACATTTTTTCGGCCGAACTAATAATCTTTTTCAGCCGAAATATTTTTCATCCGAAAACATAAACGTCAAATCGAATGGTGCAATAATAACCCCCTCGATTTGCGTGTACAAATTTGGTCGCCCGGATATTTTTTTCCCGGCAATAAGTTTTCAGCCGAACAATTGTTCGGCCAAACTATATTTCGGCCGAAAACAAGTTTAGACGAACTATTTTTCGGTCGAACATTTGTTCGGCCAAACTATCTTTTGGCCAAAAGATTGTTTATATATTACGGACACATCGATTGTGGAATGTTTTACGCAAATTTGTGTCGTGCTGTCGTGTGTAAGCTGTGTTGTCATTTGGTGTATGTTGTTTTGTCATGAGGAGGTCGCCGTTTGTTCGTGAACGCAGCGGACGGGAGCGCAACTGAGGTCAGAGACGAGGTTGTCGTTGTGGTTGCAACAGGTAATTTTCAAAACCCTTTTTTTTTAAGTTTTTGTTATCGTAGTTTCAAATCTATGTTTGGACTGTTTTGGACTGTTAGTTTAGTTTAGTTTTGGACTGTTAGTTTAGTTTTGTACTGTTAGTCTAATCTTTAAAACTTGAATCGTTTAATGTTACAAGAACAAAAAATCCCATATGAATCCATGGTAGTTATAATCAAGGTAGAAATTAGACATTAAATTGACCTATAAGAACTTTTTTTGGTTTGTATTTGTGTGATAAGGAATCCTTAGGCACTATTAAAATTAAAAAAATATACATACTCTACCCCTATAAAATTCAACATATAACCTTTTAAAAAGAACTTTAAGTTTAAGTATTAACCCATTTATTATGAAACAAAAAGTATTTGACCCCATTTATTATGAAACAAAAACTTGTGATCAAATTTGGAAACCTTTTTTCATGCACTTGTTGGTGTTTCTTCCTGCCACATCATTCTCCTCAACATGGTAGTATTTGGCTTTATTTATCACCTTTGTTCTGCATACGCGCAGAGGATTCGATCACTGGATCGATCAGACTCACAAAATCTCAGGAATCCCAAGTTTCCCATCGAGAAAATAACGTACAAAATTCAAGCTTTTGCAGTTCGAATCCTGCTCTTTTGTATCCATCAGCTTCAACGCTTTCTTTATGGAATTTGTAATGGATGTCCCTTGAATATTCCCATGATTTGCAGTGGGAATCACCATCAAAAGATTCAACATCTTCGTCTTCCTCCCGGTTATATGACAGATCCAACTCACCGGAACCACATAGAAACAATGCCCTGGGCCTTTGCACCTGCGTTTTCGCTTTACCTGGGTAGATCTACTCGTCCAATACTTGCAACACCTAATCACAAAATAATCGAAACATATCAAAGTAAATCCAAACTTCTTTACCTACAATTGTTAACATATATACCCATATCGTTTAAATGCCATCGATATATAACATGAGGTATCGTTCAGTGATGTATGTCCCCTGCTTATGCAAGCTGCAAGTATTAGAATATAAGCACATGATCGATCACTGTATAAAATGACCAACGTAACTCTTCTAATTTCTGGTAACTGTCCATTCCAGCCCATTAATTCTTGTGTGGAGAATTTGAAATTAAGTTCATATAATTTGAAATAAAATTCACATATATTACAATGATTTTGTTATCCATCTAAAATCTCTTAATTCCACTCAAACATTTCATTTCAAAGTTGAAAAGTATAAAATACTGTTAGTATATTTCAGAGCAATGATGGTGCATAGGTAACCAAGCATAAAAGAAAGCCCCTCCCTGTACCCATATTATTGGGTTCACTACAAAACAAGTGTTATCATTGATCAGTAGCTCATTTTGT
>JZKD02S1716107.1:441702-468321 GCA_000966675.3 Picea glauca | reverse complement strand
AAATTGAATCTACTTTCAATTTGTATAATTTGTTTTCATTTTCTTTATTTTTATCTAATTTTATTTAATTTAAAAAAAAACTCACTACATAATATTTTCAGCAGACATTATGATTTGGTGAAATAAAATATCAGTATCTCAAAAAATATACAGTGAAAAAAATTGAAAAAAATATATCCATAATCCTTAAACTGTTCTTTTCAAAAGGGTATATTTAAATTTTGGTTTTAAGTAAAAATTAAGATAGATACAAGGTGTATAAAAACATGTTTTTAAACTCTGCAACGTTTTCAGCTTGGTCAACTTCAAAAAATTCTAGAAATTATAATATTCATTCGTTAAATTCAAAATAATAGTCATAATAAAATAGAGTCTCTGTAGATTGTTGCAGTATATTTTGTTTCTTCAAAACATAAGATTAATAATATATACATTGTTGTATAAATAAGTAACTCATTATCATTCATTTCATGTTTAAGAAACATACTGTTAAACAATTGTCAAATTGACATATCAAATCGTGATAAAGAAAAATTGAAAAATAGTCATTGGAAAGCTAACACAATTCTTCACAAGTTTTTTTTTTACTGTAAAGTGAAATTCTAAATAAAAAAATACTTTTATATGTCGAAAGTTGAATAACTTGTGAAAATAAAGTTTTTTTTCTCATAAAACAAGCAAAAGTGTAACCCATCTTCATGATTTCGCCCAAGTAAAGATGAAATACATAAAACAAACCTTGTGGAAACTATTGGAGAAAGACCTATAACACCTTGTAGAAAAGAACAAGGATGCATATGGAAGCATGGACTCTCCTAGATGGAGGGAACCGATTATACATCACCAAAGAGAAGAAATTGCATGAAACAAGGATTAGGAGGGAGCTAATCCTATGATCTATTGAAGATGATGAAGTATATATCCATGATAACGGTCATGAAAGACAACACATGTTCATAAGAGAAGCTTGGTTGTCCATCCAGATCTGTGATCCTATGATGAAAGAAAGAAGTGGAATCTTTAGGGCATGGAATCTATAAGAAACTCCATTGACCCAAGATTCAAGGAAAAACATGAAGATTCCAAGAAAGAAGAGAAGCCTAAACAACCAGTCATTATATCAAGAATCACAAGATTACCAGCCTAATATGAAAGCAATCAAGCAGAACTAAAATATGTGATGAAGAACGGTGTATGGAAGACTTATGAATAAAATAATTGCAAGATCCAGAACTAGAGGTTCTCCCAGATGGAGGGAGAAGACTATGAAGATTTCTCATTCCGGTAAACCAGACATACCTCTACATGAGTCATTATATCATCTATGGGTTGGAGTTCTACATCAAGATGAATGCAAAGATTGTTCTCCAGAGCAAATGAACAAAGAACGTATGAAGAGAAACCTCAAGAACTTGAGGCATACCAGGAAGAGAGCCTTGTATACAGATGAAAGAAAACTTGATGGAGAACCTCCAATGCACAGCACAAGCGTGGTGAAGAATATCTATAGCAGAGATATTGTATCAAAATGATTACTTAGAAGATCAGGATGATAGATTTCCAATCCATGACAAGATCTCATGATGAAAGAAGAAGTACCACATGGATATGTTCCAGTTTGACTCTTGTCACGATGTTGTGAGCTAGCAAGAGGAATCCAACAATGATATACCTTATTGGTCAGAGCTACATGAAGCCTTTAGAGAAAACCATTGTTCCAAACAAAAGTACATTTTAAATCAAGCATTACATTATCCCTGATGAATTCCAGAAAGGAGAAAGTGGTTCTCCAATACATATTTCTACAGATGAGAAGATAAGCAGACATTTTGGTAAAGCTTCTATCCAAGATGAAAGAGTTTGCGTATTCAAGCTGAAGCTCGTGGAGATGACTTCCTTATTGAAAAAGGAAGATATGACTCCCATGTTGGGAGGGAGAACTGATGCATTATTGATTGATGGACAATCATTTTTCAGTTCGAAAAATGGTCCAGGATGAGCAGTTTCCTTTCCAGTTTGGAAAGTGGATTGAGATCTCTGACGGAAAGCGGTTTCCCATTGTGGTTAACATGGGAAATGGTCCAGATTGTTGATGTATCATAGACAACGAATTTCCATTGTGGTTAACATGGGGAGTGGTCTAGGGCAGTCTCTTTTCTTGAGGGTTAATCAAGAAGACTGACCCGCCTCACTGGATAATGATTTCTCATTGTGGTTAACATGAGGAATGGTTAGTTTTGGAGGTTGATACAGGACAACCTTTTCCTCTTGTGGTTAATAGAGGAAATGGTCTGGATAGTCATTCCTTAGGGTTTATACATTCTCTCCAGGGTGTAGTTTTATTAGTGTAGGAAGAATGGCCTAGAATGGGGAATGGTCCAGGCTCAGCAATCAGGGACATTCATTCCTTAGGGTTTATACATTCTCTCCAAGGTGCACTTTGATTAGTGTAGGAAGAATGGACCAGGGTGGGGAATGGTCCAAGTTTAGAAAATAGGGACAGTCATTCCTTAGGGTGTATTCATTCTCTCCAGGTTACACTTTCTTTAGTGTCGGAGGAATGGCCCAGGTTGAGGAATGGTTCAGGCTCAAAAATCAGAACAATCATTCTTCCTTGTTTGAGAATAATAGGGAAGATAGACCATTGTTGATGTTCTATACTGAGGGCAGATAGTCTTTCAGATCTCACAGATGTGAGTGAAATATTGGCCCAAATGATTCAGCTTATATCATAAAATTGTTTCTGTGTAGGTTGATATCAGATGATTGTTATGAAGACCATATGACAGTAGATGTATACTACTTTGGTGGATGTGTTCCACTATTCGTAACTATATGTTACTGATCAAGTACTTGTTTGCTACTTGGTGTGGTAGTGTACCACTGGATTGTAGTTATGTACTACTATGGATAGACACAGTTGTGCTCTATTTTGTTCGGATTGCCTTGAATACCATCAACATTTTTGAAAATGATTATCAACTAGATGGATGAGCAAAGGACAGAGATTTCCCATATGGAAAATGGTTCAGAACATTTACTCTTCTAGGATTAGAAGAATGGCTCTTGTGTCACTTTGTGGTGTGAGTGACTTATCCAACATCATGTCTGATTACTCAAATGGAGTATGGTTTCGAGAGATGATGTAGTTGATGACACTGATGGTGATGATGGTGCTCAAGATTTAGTCATAAGATAGTCTATACAACTATGTTGATTCTACCGGATGAATGGTACCAGTTGTCTCCAGACAGTAGAGATATACTACTATGGTGGATTTGTTCCACTAGTTGTGATTGTGTGTCATAGTTTGAGTAGTTGCGTACTACCATAGATAAACATAGGTGTTTTCTATTAGTTGATATTGTACCATTTGTGATAGGAGATTATCCAGTTGGATACTAATGACGGTGTTGATGATACTACCAGTTGAATGGTCTTTTTGTGCTCAAGACCATACCTCCCTAGCTAGGAGGGAGTGTTGATATTATGGTAGCTTCGGGAGGTATGAACCTCTATTGTGACCTATAACGAGATTAGAATATTCTGTAAGGAAGCAAAGAATTAAAGGAAACCTTAGACGAGATGTCGGCTGTAGAAATATAATTAATATGAATTAATTAGTACCCATAAGGAGAAGTTAGCCTAGGAAAGTCTACCAGATTACTATAAATACAGGGCGCTAGTTCTCATTATTCACATTCTCATAATTGTAGAGAGCCAGTTGTGCGCACTACATTTGGCAGTTTTGTGCGCAAGTTTCTGGGGAAGGTGTTGCGCTAGTTTCTGGGTGGGACTATCTGATCAGCTTTGGTTTCTATTCTTGATTGGTGCATTAGCCTTGCTTGGCTATTGATTGCTACCAATATTCTTCTCTATTGAGGTTAAGGTGCTCGGAGGGTGGCTTCGGCCTATGGTTGGGTGACAAGGGTATTGTCAATGGTAAAACAAGTACAATCTTCTATATTATAACACAATTCAGGGCCTAAAGAAGACAATCAACATGAATGTGCAGGACATATTGGTTTTCGGTGATTCAAAAATCATCGTTAAATAGGTAAAAAATCAAATTCATTGTATTTCTAGTCATTTGAAACATTATCAACAATTGGCTGAAGATCTCAGTAGAAAATTTTCTACATTTAATATTGTTTCTATATCTAGAATACACAATGCTAGTGTATATCTATTCACAAACGTAGCTTCTAGACTTATTCCCCTAGAATATTTTTCTCTAGATAGATTCTCCGTTGAATTAATTTTTCAACCTTCTATTCTCGATCACATAACAAATTGGAGAGTCTTTAATGATGACGTTGATATAATACATTTTCTCTCTTCAAAGGGAACATATGAAAATGATATCATTGATGAAGAATCACATAATCTTGAGTTAAACAAATCTTCTCCTGAGGATAAAATAAAACCTGAAAATATTGTTCCTAAATCTGTTGTAAAATTAGAATATCTTTATGATTTAAAAGACAGATTTAAAAAACCCACAAATTGTAAAACACACAGTTCTACCATCAGTGTGGAACTTATTAATATGGAAACAGAACAAAATCCTCAAAATGTCAATCTTGGATTAGGTTGTTCTCCTTTTGAAAGAACAACTTCATAAATATTCTTAAGCAATACAAGGATGTTTTTTCATGGTCATATGATGACCTAAAAACTTTTTATACATCTGTAATTTACACACTATTCCTATGCTTTCAGAGGAAAAACTTGTTCAACAAAAGTTAACAAAAATTCATCCTAATATTGAAACCCAAATTAAAAATGAACTTAATAAATTGGTTAAAGAAAAGATCATTTTTCTAGTGAGACATTCCAACTGGGTATCGAATCTTGTGCCTGTAAGGAAAAAGAACAGACACATCTGAATTTTTATTGATTTTAGAAACCTAAACATAGCTTCTAAAAAACGATAATTTTCCATTACCTCCTATGGAGAAAATTCTTCAATCAGTCTCAGGTTCTGAAATGATATCATTTTTAGAAGGCTTTTATGGATATAATCAAGTATTAGTTCATCCTAATGATAGACTCAAAACTTCTTTTAGAACTAAATGGGGAACTTATGCTTATCAAAAGACGCCTTTTGGTTTAGTCAACGCAGGTGCAACTTTTCAACGAGCTATGGATATTTCTTTCCATGGTTTAATAAATAAATCCATTTTTATTTATCTAGAGGACATAAAAATTTATTCTAAGAACTGTTCAGATCATATTTCTCATCTTAAACAAGTTTTTGAATGATGTTGAAAGTATGAAATTTATTTAAATCCTAAGAAATCATTTTTTTCCTTCAAGAAGGTAAACTTTTGGGATTTATAGTTTCTAAAGAATGAATTTCAATTGATCCTTATAGAGTTAAAAGTATTTATGAAATTCCTTTGCCTCATAGTAAAAAATCTATGCAATCTTTCCTTGGACAAATTAATTTTGTGAAATGTTTTATCCTAGATTTCACAGAAATAGTTTTACCCTTCAACATATTATAATAAAAGACATGTTATTCAAGTGGAATATTATTGAAAAAGAGGCTTTCAATTCTATAAAGCAAACAAACATTCAAGCCCCTTCTTTACTCTCTCCTAATTATGATAAGGAATTTGTTCTTTATAGATTTTCTTTGAAAAATCTTATGCATCTATGTTATCACAAAAAAATTGTCAAAACATAGAAGTACCAATTTATTTCGAAAGTTTAGCATTACAAATAGCAGAGTTAAATTATACTGATGTTGAAAAAAAAGGCTTATGCAGTTTTCAAATCCATCAAACATTTCATACCTTTCCTTATCAAATATCATACCAAGGTAATAGTTCCACATCTCTTAGTCAAAAATTTTCTCATTCAGAAAGATTTAGAGGATAAGAGAGTGAATTGGGTAAAAACATTACAAGAATATGATTTAAAGATAAAACCTGCAAAAATTGTACAAGGACAAGGTTTATGCAAGTTATTAATTGAACCCATCAATACTATATCTGAAAATGAGGATAAGGTAAAACTCACTGAAGATATACAACAAGTATGTGTTACTCTTGATATTCCTAATTCACAATATTCAAATTTAATTTATTATCTAACTCATGGAACTGCACATTCTCATTTGGATTTTAAAAAGAAAAGTGCACTAAGAATAAAAGCCACATAATTTCAACTTATTAATAACGTTATTTTCAGAAAGAATTATGATTCAATGTTACTTAGATGTTTAGAAAAACAAGAAGCGGATAAAGTTTTATTTGACTTGCATGACAAATTTGCAGGTGGTCATTTTGGAGGTGATACAACTGCACAAAAAAATTTACGTGTAGGTTATTATTGGCTGACTTTATTTAAATATTCTCATGCATATGTTTGAAAATGTAAAATCTGTCAAACTTTAGATCAACGAGAAAAGAATCAACCTTACCTTTGCAGTCCATCATTTTTTAATACCCATTTGAACAATGGGGACTCGATATCATTGGTGAAATTTTTCCTAACTCCTTCAAGAAACATAGGTATATTCTTACCGCCGCCAATTATTTTACAAAATAGGTGGAGGCCATTCCCATGAAATCAGTTAGAACTAATCA
This sequence comes from Picea glauca, assembly GCA_000966675.3. Classification (NCBI taxonomy): domain Eukaryota; kingdom Viridiplantae; phylum Streptophyta; class Pinopsida; order Pinales; family Pinaceae; genus Picea; species Picea glauca. The sequence goes on along the minus strand of JZKD02S1716107.1, from coordinate 461,725 downwards.
GGTAATCTCATTCTTAGATCAATTTATTATTACAAGATTTGGTCTTCTGAGAAAATTAGTTTTTGATAGTGCATCTTATTTTTCTTCTCTGACACTTATGAAACTTTCATTTCAGAAAGGAATTAAAATAAAAAATTCTATTAATTATTATCTTCAGGGTAACGGTTTAGCGAAATCAACAAACAAAAATATTTTTAAAATTATCAAGAAAACTATCAGTGATAATCACAAAAATTGGCACAAGGCCTTGATCTATTCATTGTGGGAATATTGAATGATGCAAGTGGATATCAGTGGCTACCCACCTTTTCCAATTATCTCAAAATAGATTTCTGGCAATTTTCATAATTTACTATCTTTAGCAGTTTTTAACTTTCGGGGCCATTTTGAGGCCTAAATGAAGGTTTTTTGGAATTGATCTTCTCAATTATAGTCAAATTATCTAATTGAGCCCCCAAAATTAATCTCCTCGATGAGACCTTTCCAACGAGCTATCGTGCACCCCAAACGGAGATCGTATGCCAAAGTTACGCCCCCCGGGAAGTTGATACACCAAACTACCCAAAACGGGTTCCACAAAACTGTTGGATTTTCATCTTTCGGGGTTAGGTTTTTGGATTTTATTTATGATTAAACTGCCTTTGGAGCCTCATTTTAAGATCATATTCTCATCGATGCAAGTAGCAAACACATCTCTTCTCAGAGATAAGCTGCCACCATTCTAGCGAGTCTTTCACTCTGTATTTTTACAGTCTTTGTACATTTTCACTCATTAATAGAAAACTGTGTATTACTATATCTCTGTGTTTATGGTTGCATCTTTGATACATTTATGTTATATTATTGGATATCAAAGATATCTTTGTACATTTATTTATTATATCTCCTCTCTCATTTCGTGCCGAAAATAATCCAGATCAATGGTATCAGAGCAGGCTGCTCTTGATTGTTTTTTTTTTAGTGCATGTCCCCGATGAGGTTTGAGTATAGCAAGTTGGGTCTCAATCTTATCTCTCTTGAATAAAATAACTCTTGCACACCCAAGAAATCCTCCATGGCGGAAGAAAATAAAAACGATGAAGCAGACAATTATATCAATCTATTGCGTGAGCAAGCTCTCACGCAACAGAGGGATGCAATGTTGGAGAATTTTTCCCACATCCTTCAATGTCTGCCGATAGCAACATGCGCATATTAATCAAATATCCACTTTGTAAGAACCTCTCCTTTCAAGGTACAGGTTAATTTTGATATTCCCATATTTGAAGGTCAGATAGATGAAGATGCCCTAAATAAATGGTTAAATATGTTAAAAGGTTATTTCTCTATTCACCAATTTTTCGATAGGGAAAAGATCACTTCACACTCCTTAAATATCTCCCCCATGTCAAACATTGGTGGGAAACTTACTGGTAGTAAAGTTCCATAATGGAGTCTGGCATATATGGGGTCGAGCCCACTTGGGATTTTTTTTTAGATGCGGTAAAAGAACAATATTATCCTGTTGGAAACTATGAGGACCAGTACATGAGATGGACCACACTACGACAAGAGAGGGGCCAAGCAGTTCCAGAGTTCACCAATACCTTCCATACCTTGCACACCAAGCTAGGTATCAAAGACTTCGAATTTCATTTGGTTCTAAAATACCTTGAGGCTCTACACAGATACATCCAAACTGAATTGGACTTTTTGGACATCTCATCACTTGGTGCTACTTATCGATATGTTTTTAAAATCGAGTATAAATTTAAGCACCAGAACAAACAGGAGTTTGGGTTTTTAAATCCGAAACAACCAAAGTATGATAAAGATGGCCCTAACAAATAGCCTCCTGAAAACCAGTCCAAGACACAGAAAAAGAAGGGTCATAGAAAGACAAAGAAGGACACTTGAAAATGGTGTGATTTCCACAAAATACCATGGCACAACACCAAGGAATGTCACTCAAAACAGTCATTGGTGGCTGAGATCAAAGACAAGGATCCGAACCCTGATTCTTAATCTAATTCAGAAAATATTGATAGAAGACAGATCATCGATGCATACCCCACTGCTATTGTTGCGACCATAGTGAATCAACCAGAAGAACCCACAGATCCTAAAGAGGTTGAGTGCCTTTTTCATTCACAGATGTGGGTGAAGGGGAACCCTCTACATTCTATTTTTGATAGCGAAATCTAGAAGAACCTCATCTCAACATAGATCGTCAAAAAGTTGGGATTGTCGACAACACAACACCTACAACCATATAACATTGGGTGGCTTCGCCAGGGATGATATATTCATGTCAGCCAACAGTGTCGATTGTAATAAAACATCCAACCCTTCAAGGATGAGGTATTATGTGATGTTTCCTCATTAGATGTCTGTGATGTTCTCTTGGGCCAACCATATATGTATAAGCACCATGTTATCTATGAGTCTTGACCCTGTAGCATCAGTGTTAATATGGGACATCATCTTTACAGGATACCAGAGGTAGTTCCAATTGTTTTCCCACCTAAACAATGTCGCAAGGTAGTATCTCATACTACAAAATTCAGCTTCTTCACAATCTATTCAAAAGGTGAATAGAAGGATATTGCAACCACTACAACCTTGGCCCAAGCACCTTCTATCCAACAGAAATAGGTCGACAAGATTGCAGCAAAGTGTAAAGATTCCTTATGCACACAGGAATCTCATGTAGCCAGAATGGTTAAAAAGTTCCAACCCTTCTAGCCACAAGTCCATGACAACCTTCAACAAGCTAAGCAGTGAAACTTCTCCAACAAGGCAAGCAGCTCATCAAGATGCAGATTCAACAAACTCTTTTCCCTCTCCCTCAGGAACTCAATGCAATGGATACCATTGCTTCCTAAGGAGGGAGGATTGATCCAGGTGGATATCGTTGGCCACCCACCTTTTCCAACTGGCTCAAAACTATTTTCTGGCAATTTTGGTAATTTTCTATTTTTAGCAGTTTTTAACTTTTGGGGTCATTTTGAGGGCCTAAATGAAGGTTTTTCGAGTTCAAAATTCTCAATGATAACTAAAGACTTTGATTGAGCCCCCAAAATGAATTTCAATGAAGATAACTTTCCAACGAGATATCGTGCACCCCAAACGAAGATTGTATGCCAAATTTATGCGCCCGAGAAGTTGATACACCAAACTACCCAAAACGGGCTCCACAAAACTGTTGGCTTTTCATCTTCCGGGGTTAGGGTTTTGGATTTTATTTATGATAAAAAGGCCTTTGTAGCCTCATTTTAATATCATCTTCTCATGGATGCGAGTAGCAAACACATCTCTTCTTAGATATAAGCTGCCACCATTCTAGCGAGTATTTCACTCTGTATTTTTACAGTTTTTCTAGATTTTCGCTCATTAATAGAAAATGGTGTATTATTGTATCTATGTGTCTATGGTTGCATCTCTGATACATTTATGTTATATTATTGGATATCTGAGATATCTCTATACATTTCTTTATTATATCTCCTCTCTCATTTCGTGCCGAAAATAATCCAAATCATTGAATTACTTATAAAGCATCATTGGGTACTTCTACTTACTTCTTATTTTATGGGAAGGAGGCTATTCTTCCACAAAATATTTCTATACCATCCCTGGATTTAGTACAATCCATTGACGAACAACCTTCCTCTAGTCTTGAATATCGTACAAATCAAATTTTCAAACTAGAGGAAGAGAGGGATAAAGATAAGAATACTTTTGCTAATCATGATCATTAAGAAGTGATTTGATAATAGAGTTGTCGGTAGCAAAGAGTTTGAAGTTGGTGACCTAGTCTCGAAATGGAACAAATCCCATGAAGAAAAGTGTAAACATTCAAAATTTCAAAAGTTGTGGTTAGGTCCTTTTCAGGTTGCTCAAAAAATTGGTCCATCTACTTTTATTTTGCAAACTCTTGAAGGAATAGAAGATTCTTTTGCAAAAACATTTTTCCTAAAAGACACTTCAATCCTTGTAAATGGGTGTAAATATTTTTGTTTGTTTTCATTTTGAATGTATATTTTTGAATTTTTCCATTTTCCTTATTTCATTTTGTTTTTTATTATCATTTTGATTTTTGATATGATATAACAATTGGATACATTTGTTGATCATTTTTCTTTGTAATCCTTTTCAGCACAGAGAGAAACTAATTTAGATTGTTTCAAATGAGAAAATTTCTTTAAATTCAAAGGATAAATATTATGTCTAGTTTATCTTTATAAAGAAGTAAAAACAATGAAAAGACTCTTCGACAAAGTCTCTTTGGGGTAATATTTTTTTTTTCCTTAAAATAAAATAATTGATTGGGAAATAACATATCATAAGACGAACAATTTAGTTCTCATTCCATGTTCAGAAATAAATAAGTAACTCTCTATATCACCCCTCCTCTATTCTCTTCATTGCACAAATGAAATCACTAAGTCACGAACTAAAGACGAAAGTTGAAATATTAAATAAAGAAAATGAGGACGTGGGAAGTATATTCTGACCACTTGTATAACTATAGAAATCCTTATCTTGTTGTTCTTCCATAAGTATAGTTCTTCTTGGAACATATTATCTTCTAGGTATACAAGATATGTATAGAGATTTATGCAAACAGGATATGTACAAGAACTAAGAGGAGTATTCTTACCTTTAGTAGAATAAGTCTCTTTCATTATGCTTGGTCTTGTTTGTAGGTTCCTTTTCTTTGGAAATTGATGCTTCATGTGTCCCCTTCCTTTTCTTTAGCTCGGGACAATGATTCTTTTAGTGACCATACTTTCGACAATTGAAGCATTGTACCTCTAAAATATCTTTCTCTTGATTTAGCTTCCTCCTTGAACCAAAATTCTTTTTGCTCCTAAAATTATTGAACCTTGTTGTGAAGGCTTGATCATCGTACCTATTTTGGGGTTTCTCTTTTTCACTGATCCTGGATTATTCTTGAGCACAGCAAGTCCAAAGTTCTTCAAATGTCGGATACTCCTTCCTTGTGTTCATACTTGCGGAAAATGCATCCCACGTATTGGAAAGACCATTGGGTACTATGCTTACCAATTCCTACTCTGAAATGATCTCTTAAATATCTTGTAGTTGATCTTTTAACTGGGAGATCCTCATAAAGTATGATGCTATGCTATCATCATCATTCATCTTCATATCATATAGCTCATTCTTCAGACTCATTATTTGTCCGATGTTTCTGACTAAGAAGAGGTTTGTTAGGGCATTGTACATCTTCTTCGATGAGTCAATATGGGAGATGTCGGGTATCAAGTGGTATTTTATAGAATCCACTATGATACTCATGGCATTGATGTCAATGTATTTGAACTTCTCCATACCCACAACGTTCTGCGGTTTCTTCTCTTTTCCTTCTTCAAACTCTGGTTTCACGATCTTTCCTTTCACGATATCCAACACTTTATTCTTGGCAAGGATGAGGTCAATCCTTGTCTTCCATGCTCTGAAGTTAGAATCTCCATATAACTTGTTCTTTGACTTCATGGAGTAAGTCATGGATGCTTTGACGTGGTCAACCCTAGATTTGACCATAAATTCAAACTTCACGTCTTGGCTTTCTGAGAGTACCAGGAGATGCACTGGGCTAGGGCACACTATCCAGAGATTAGATCAATCCCTTTACTCAAGGTGCCTCAACAAGAGGATCATGGTTTCTGCAACTACACCTGCTAGTAATCCTAGATGCAGTGTCTTGGAAGTTGCTCCTGCCAGTAACCCTAATAGCAGTTCCTCAGCGAGCTCAATATTCTAGTAGCTATGCTTCCTTCTAGCGTTTAGATTGAATGAAGGAGGTGTGGGCCCATAACCTATTAGAATATAGAATATTGTTCTCATTTTACCATTGACAATACCCTTGTCACCCAACCATAGGCTGAAGCTGCCCTTCGAGCACCTTGACCTTGACAGAGAAGAATACTGGTAGCAATCAATAACCAAGCAAGGTTGATGCACCAAGCAAGAATAGAAACCAAAGTTGATTAGATAGTCCCACCCAGAAAGTGGCGTAACACCTTCCCCATAAACTTGCGCACAAAACTGCCAACTGCAGTGCGCGCAATTGGCTCTCTGCAATTCTAAGAATGTGAATAATGAGAATTGGTGCCCTGTATTTATAGTAATCTGGCAGACTTTCCTAGGCCAACTTCTCCTTCTGGGTACTAATTAATCCATATTAATTATATTTCTACAGCCGACATCTCGTCTAGGGTTTCCTTTACTTCTTTGCTTCCTTCCAGAATATTCTATTCTTGTCATAGGTCACAATAGAGGTTCATACCTCCCAAATCTACCATAATATCAACAAATTGATGCTTCATATTCTTCGATGTTATTAGTACACTGGAATTCCAATATGCAGGCTAACATAGATTTTACACCATCAGGACTGATAAAAATGCAACCTGCACCAGCTCCATCATTAGATTTAGATCCATTAAAATAATGTTTCCAAAATGGAGAATTTACAAAATTATCTACATAATTAATACAACGAGAAAAATATGTCTAAGAGAAATTTTCAATCTCCGAGATTTGATCTGTAGTTTGTAAAGGAGAAATCTGCGCATTAAAATTTCTAAAATAAGAATCAAAAGAGTAATTCCCAACAATGTTATTAGCAAAATCCATGGGTTCATTTTCTCCATATAAATCTCTCACATTATGTTTCATATGTTTTTCCCTATTGACATGAATCTGATTAGGTTTCCCATTATATGGAAGCCAAAGGTGAGACCAATTAGTTGAGAAATATCCATGAAGTTTTTCAGACCAATCTCGACTTAAAATTAATCCATAAGCATCTGGAATATCAACAATGATAATATCTATTATTTGAAAAAAAATATAATTAGATGATAATCTAATTAATACATCCTTCAATTCTCCCAAAACTTTTTCCCTTGTTCTATCTAATTTAACAATTTGAATAGCTGATTTTTGTGGTTGTGCATTGATCTAAAGACAAACTGAATAAGGAATTATATTAGAAGATGCACCTGAATCAACCAAACAATTATGCACATTTTTATTAAAAAATTTGAAAGTGAGAAGAAATGGAGGAGTATGTGACCTTGATCTATCACCTATAAGAATTGAACCAATATCTACTTCAGAAGATAAATTTTGAACTGTTGAAACTTTTTCTTTATTTGTTGTTGTAGTAGATGTTGAACTTATCTTATCAGAAACTCCTAAAGCCCTTATTAAACTATTCTTTTGAGATTTTAGTTTACTTAGTTCATAAAGGGAAATATTTTCTATGGTATTTTTCATATCTTCTATAGTATCATAATCAATTTTTTCAGCAACAACAAGACTTTTTTATGATGACTTGTTTTCTACATGTGTATTTGAAGTATTTGTTGGTGGATCAGTCTCATAATTTGAAGATGAACTTTTTCTCCAGGTTTGAGAAGAAAGAGATTCTTCTATATCATCTTCATAAAAAATTCCATTAATATCCCAAAATAAATTAGTATCTTTAACTTCTTCATTATCCTCTCCTTCTTCCTCATCAACATTAACACCTTCCGAAGTTTGTCCACCAGGTGGAATCTATGGATTCTTTTTAAAAAATGGCCTGAATGGTTTAATTGAAACTTCATCTAGTTTTCCTTTAACATCAAATATCTCATTTTCTAATGTTTTCGTGACTTTCTGTAAATTTACCATATCAAAAACATCTTTCTCTTTCCTTTCTTCTTTGATAATTGCCTTCTTGGTTGTTATAGAAGATATTGAATCTTCACTTGGAGATTTATTTGCAATACTAGATATTTCCTTTTCTACATCTAAAGCTTCCTGCATTGCTTCAGTCAAAGTATTCTTACTTTCACGTTTAACAAACATAGAAATGGAAACTGGTAAAGTAGAGGAATAAAAGTCAATCTGAATGTCTAAACTAGGTTTGGATGTTTCAAGCATTTGATTGAGAAGTTTAATAAATCTTTGATTTAATCTTTATGACCCACTTTGATTTTGGATAATTCTACTAATAAAATAGATGAAGACTTATCATCCCCAAATTTCTTAATGAATAAATCCTAAAAAGTATCCCAATTAGCAATGGAATTAACTTGTAATGAGAAATACCAAGTAGAAGATTATCCTTCAAAAGTATATGGGAAAATTCTACATACAATGTCCTCATGCTCAACACCTCTCAGATTAACAGCTAACACAATTTTTTTGATATGATCATCAAGAGTTTCTTTTGATTATGGATTAAATTTTGGTAACCATTTATCTGGATTTTTAGGCAAATCATATTGATTTCCAGGAACATTGACTGCTCCCGGAGTTCTCCAAGGCATTGTCAGTACTCCAACCATAGTATTTGGTTAATGAGGAGGTGATGGAGGAGGAGATAGAATAGGAGACGTATGTAAAGGAGAAGTTGAGGGAGGATTATTTCCGAGAGTTGTAATTATGGTTTTTCTGATATGGACATGAACTTGGAAATGAATAGGTTATATACCTAACCTCTATCTATGTTCTCCTGTAAGAACACCTAATTCTTGCAAAATTTATAGAATCATAATATCCTTGAGAACATTCTTCTTGATTTCTAAGCTCTTCTATTCGTTGTTTTATTTGTTTAAATTCTGGAGAGCTAAGAAAATTGTCCAAGAAATATCACTTACAGTTCTTCGAGTTGGAGATTCTAACTGAGCAACAACAAAAGATATTATGGGTGAATTTGATCTACTTGAATGGTCTTTGGTTTTGCTGGTTTTTTCGGCCATTCATTATCATATGACCCTCCTTCTAGTGCCAAAATGTTGATAGTCAAATATGACCGTGTTCAACATTCAAGAATTCACCTGTTCAAGATCCCAATTACATCCTTATCCATTGTAAATGGCGATTCCGGCTGGTTTAGGTCCAGTTACCTATAACTATCCTAATCTACAAAATAAACTAAATCTAAAATATATACACCTTTTAATTGATTGTAGAGATTTTATATTTTATTGAATAACAAACTGAAATATAAATATTTACATATTTTAAAAATATCTACAAGAAAGAGACTAATTCTAATTATCATCAAACTTACCCCTATGAAAGAGTATTTTGTTTTTCTCTTTAAGAATAAGAAGTATATTTAATGAAAGCAAAAATGAACTAAAACAAATAAAAAGAAAAAAAGAAAATCTAATGCTCATGCCCAAATCTAGCTAGTATATGAATTTAAGTAAGGGAAACAAAGTTCTAAAGATATAGATCTTCAAAACACATGTATGAATATATCCACTCAAAATGAATTAATAAACATGTTTAAATAATTAGCACAGACTCATAATCCCAACAATAATTCCTATACATAATAACCAGTGAAATTATGTGTCAAATAAAAAAAGAAATTCATCTAATTTATTAGCGGTAATCAACTAAATCAATTTGTAATGCCATCAACACAAACTTCAAACAAGACTTTAATTTCAAAAATGAACACTCGGATACCAATAAAAGTAACAAATACTGATTGCTTAAATTAATATTCAAAGTCACAAAAAGATTCAGTATAATGTATAAAAACAAAGACTTGTACATTAGTGTATGAGTTTTGTCCTTCTTTCAAAAACTGAACCTAATTGTCTTTCCTTGATTGTTTTATATTGAAGGAATTCAAAAACAAAAATCAACTTCCATAACCATAAACAATTATCCATTTAGAATGGGAAAATAAAAAAATCATTTAATTCCCCAAACTAACTTAACTAAGTACATGAAATAAAAAACTACTAACTGTTCAATTTTAGAATTCTACCTGGAACCAAATTTTCCCATTTCCTGTACTTTCCAGGTCACTCATTTTACACCTATAAAACAAAAAATGAAAAGATGGGAATTAATAAAACATAAAAACAAAAATTAGAGTTTCTACATAATTTGAAATTATGTAGCTACTCTTTTATTAACTAAAATTAACGAAAATAAAAACTAAACTAAAAAAACGCTAACCTCATACCAATAACTAAAACATTTCTATCCCTAAGTGTTACTTGGAACATTCTTGAATTATGAATTAACGAAAATATTAACTCCTGGTGAGTTAATGTTAATTGCTTCTTTCTTTTTATCTTGTTTAGAACCTGGAACCTGTCTCCTATGGCTATCGATCAAAGATTTATTTTCTGACCTAATAAGTTGATTTTCTAATTCCAAATCAATTATATTTTCCTGTAACACTCGAACCATTGAATAGTATTTGTCCTTCTAGAAGGAAACCTCCAAATTAGGATCGGTTTTAGTTTTCTCCTTCTCTATTTCTTTAGTGACCTTTTCAATTGGTTCATGTGGAGAAATGTGTTGTGTGGAAGATACTTCATGATTTGTAACCAACTCTTCATCCTCAACTTGGATAGGAGAACTAACTTTAGAATTTTTTCTAGACTTATTTCTGATCATTCTGGATATTTTCCTTCCTTTCCTCTTGTTCATAAAATTGAATAAAATAATGGAATCATCGTTCTTTTTGGTAACAGGTGGTTCACACTCACATACACGAGATGAAATTGTGATTTTCTTGAAATCTTCGGAAGAAACCTCGGGTGCTTCACTAAAAACACATGATTATAGAATAAGGATAAAGCTTACAACTTCATTGCGAGAAACCCTCGCGGTGTTTTGTTGAGGAGTAGAAACTTGAGGGTAAGCAAAGACGATATATTCTACAGGATTTGGGATTTCAATTTAAAACAAGTGAGACTATAAATCTGCCTCATAATTCTCCTGAAAATGATTTATTTTCACAAACTTTTCCCAAGAGTCACCATTATGTTCTAACTGAAATTCAATCAGAATTTTCACTGAACCATGATGAAAGACATTTCTTTTTGAACTGAGATTATTTCTTTGATAAAAATGTGCCATCTTAGATAGGATTTTAAGCAAGAAAACCAACATGTTCAATTCATAATACATGAAGAACATTAAAAGTAGAAAGTGATAAATAAAGGAAAGGTTATATCTTCCGTCACAGGTGATAAAACCATTAATAACTCCTAAAAAACGTATCATTTTTCCTTAATTGAAGATATAGGAATACCTTTGTAATCTTACTTGCATTCGAGAGAAACCAGAATTTCAGACCAAGGAATCTCCTTCACCCTTTTGGTCTTAGACTAACATTCCCCTTTTAATGGAAATTTAGTCACTCTGGGTATTAATTATTCATCTATTTTTAATTTCATATCCCCAATTTTAGCGTTCTCACCATTGAAACTTTGTGCAAATTATTTGGTGACCTGTGCATTGTAGCCATTAAACATGCGCATAAATTTTAACCAACCAACTCTCTCAAAATTCAGAAAATACTCTTCCTGAGCTTCAATAAGCTCGACATCAGGTTCAACTTTGAATATCATTCCCATTTTAACAGTTTACCACAGTGCATTTCGGAAAACCCTCATAAAAAACCTAACAGACTCTATCTTACAAGTAAATGAAAACAAAGCTTCAATACTTGAGTAAAAATTTTATTTTGAGGAAGAAGCACCGTAAACAAGACTTGACCTGAGGTAATAATTCACGAATATGGTGATACAGATCAAAACTATACGTGGAGGAGAATCAGTGAACTTTGGGAAAGGAGGACTGTTCATATGCAGTTTGAAACGACCCCGATTTAAATTTCCATTAAATTCATTTTAACTTATGATGACCAGATCAGGCCTAACATACCACAATAAAATATTAAACAATTGTTATGGATCGTGGGTATCATGGTAATACATAGCTTTGACTGGATAAGTAGGATTGTTTATATTATGATCAATCATTGTTGGAACATTGGTTTATTGTTCAAATGAAATATGTTAATAAAAATAAAAACCAATAATAAAATAAAAAAATTGTAACTTTTCAAATATTATAGCTCGTTGGAATGTTATTCAAGGCGTGTAAAAAATCATAAATGATATGTGAATTAGAAACATTTGAAAGCCAAAATATTTAATCAAAACCTTTATGAAATGAGAAACATCCCAACAATAAAATGTCATTAATACTTGAATGAAAGCTCAAATAAGTTGGGAGTATTGACAAAACTGTCAAAATTGAAAATATTGTTTTAAGTAAAAAAAAATAAATAATTAAAATTGAAAAAGGAAGGGACCCAAATTTATTTATAATTAAGAAATTTGGGAGGTTGTTGTCCTCTACAACACCTACGAAGTGGCTAGCTCTCCTACTACCCTCAATGCTTATTCTTTCAATGGTCCTAAGCATTGTTGGAGGGTCTTGTGTTGATCCTGCATCCTTTCAACTTCCACGTATGACGACCTTTGTGCCAAGATGGTCGTCATTTGTCCAGATAGTGGAAGGGTGTGTTGAGGGGTCTGAGGTCCCTTTAACTCAACAGTAGGAATCATACCTACCTTAGAAACCCAATTAGAATCTACAACGTTTGATGATGGAATGGTTCTCCAAATCTTTTGATCTAGCATACTTATCTATGGGATTTAGTTAGTGATTGATAGGATATCTTTATGTGAAAGTTTCTCCTTCAGATTAAACGTTCCATTTTTTTCTTTTCCTTTATTAGATGAGTCTGATAAAATGAGGTGTGCTGGTATAAACCAACTAATAGAAGGGATTATTAACTACTGAAGAAGGTTGAGCTTGGGATAACCTTCGTGTTCAAGCATGCAGACAAGTATATTCACACCTATTACAAGTCTAGTAATAATACATTAAATTGTTGGTATTTCAAAAGTGACTGACTTAGATACAATTATTGAAAGAAAATACGCATGCAATTAGATGATTGCAAGAAAAATAGTTTCCTTTTCTCTACCATCAATCACACATTAACACAATGATTTTCTTTTCATCATTAAGAACAAAAGAACTTCTAAAATATTGAAACATATAGCTTATCAATAGATTTAGAAAACTCTTACTCGTTACAACATCAATTACTAAAATAAAAGTTGGAAGTAATTCCTCCTCAATCCAATCACATAGCGCCTTTGATGAAAAACAAAATTTTGTCTCTGGTTCTAAACATAATTTCTCAATTAAGGTTTTTCATAAATAGTTCTTTACAATTCTAAAAAAGAGGGTCTTTTCCCAAAACCATCTACCCCTCCTAAAAGGTCAATCCCCCTATTTATAAAGAATCACTAACCAAAATAGCTGCTACAATTTTGTGTTAAGTAAAACAAAATATTTCCACATGGTGCTTGATCTCTTTGTTCTTTGGAAATCATCTCATGGTTCTACTAGAGTGGATGACTCTTCTCATATTCTGACCACTTGACGAAGAGATCCTTGCATGTGTTATCATATGGGAGTCTTTGTTGATCCATCGGAGATGCAAGCATTTCCTTCACTTCCACTTCATGTTCTCTATATTTGGTGACTTTGGCACTTAAACGCTATAGAACTGCACGAGCCTTGGTCGGATGTTCCATAAACTTCTATATTTGACCCGGTGTCATGCTTGCCACCTGTGCGATCTCCACTCCCCAACGACCTCATCAACAGGCTTAGGGATTTGTTGTTCTCCCCAGGTCAGAGTTTTGCCCAAGATTTCTGTTGTATGTACTTTTTCTAGGACCAGTTCTCGTACTTCTTCCATATGTTCCGATGGCTCGATCTTCGTTTGGTTTTCATCGGTTGGTAAGGTATTGGCCAAAATTGAAGAGTCAGTGATAGGCTCAGTACTTACTTGGTGATTGACTATCGAGGTTCCAATCTCTGGCTATTGCACTTCCTATTTTTTTCCACCTAAACCTAGATCATCCCTGGAGATGTCTTTGAGGATCCATGATAGGTCGAGAAAATCAGTGTCTAAGAGAATTTCAGCCTCATGGTCGCCTTGCAGAGGGTTTGGAACTGATGCATCGGGACTTGGAGCATATGTTCCCCCAGGCTATTTCTCCTCTGTAATTGGTATCAGAGTTACAAGTGAGACCTCCAAAATCTCTTCATCGTCATAGATGGTTATTAGATCAAATAGGGGATTTTGCACACTCGTTTCACCTGGTATTCTTAGACTCTCATACTGGGTTGGAATGGTCACTGATGATCTAGCCTATGGTGATGGAACTCTGGGGTTTTCCATACCAGTGGTTTCCTCCAGTTGTATTGACTCTGACCCATTTAACTCTTCTCTAATTGTGATTGGGTCGGCCGGGGTGATCCTCGTTATTTCTACTAGTTAAAGATCATTCTCTAGCTGGTCGATGATTCTTTAGGCTCCTTCTAGTAACAACAAACCCCTCCTTTGTGTCTATGTAGTTTCCACTACTCTGATTTCTTCTCTAACCCTGAGAGCTTCTTGAGTTGAATGTTCTATTGTTTCGACTTGCTCATCCATGCTCATAGATTTGAAGCTAGTCATGTTTAGGTTAGATTTTCTCTGCAATACCTCCTCCTAGTCCTGAGCACATTCTGTAAAAAATCATCTTCAAACTTGTCATGTGGATATGGCCAGCAGGAAGATACTTGTGAAGCGTATTTGAGAACTAGGCCTTTAGGGTCATGCTTGCGAAACCAACTTGTTGGGAACCTGTATTCCAGCTAACCCAAACTCTCTTATTTAGCTTGAACAACGTCCTTTACTATATAAAAACCTACATGGAAACTGTAGGGTATGAATGCTCATTTCCTGTCCTTAACCAAAGTGGCATTATAGCCTTGCAGGATAGTATGGTAATAGATTTCTCCTACAATGAGCTGGTCTGGGACATGGGTGGGGAGAAAATGTGGTACTCTGGTGGCCCTGAACACCCTGATATAGGTTGTGGTTTCATCTAGGTACCAGTGGCCTACTTTCAAAATCATTTTCTTCGATGCTACAGACAGCCTTGGGCATTCCTTTTTAAATATAATTTAAAAAATTCGAGTGATGAATTCATCGCAAATAAGAGAATAAGATTTATTGTACCTATTTTCCCACAGGATGTTGAATTAGACATGTACAGGAAGCTCTGCAATGTGCCAACTCAGATTCATATCGGAGAAGACATTTCTTGTGCAGATTACATCTAGAAGATATGAGGCCATGTGGAAAGCGGGTGCTTCTCCCTCCTTTGGTGACTGATCCTGCAGTATACTAGTGCTCAATTTCTTGGAGATAATTGCAACCCAGTTGAAGCTACTCCTCGAAATAGCCATAGTGTATGTCAGGGGAATCCATGCCTACGAGAAATTGTTGTAGTCTTTTTCTCCATATAATCGGTAGATTAGAGCCATTAAGTAGATATATGGCTCCTTCAGATTTACTATCCCATACCATTCATTGCTCCGGTTCATAAATTTCTTGTCTTCCTTCCACCAGGAGGCCATTAATCGGCTGGTGTCATGGAATTCATAGAACTTCACCATGAAGTGTGTTTTTACCTGCTCCTCTGGGTCCCTGATTTTGTAGTACTTTTGGACCTCTATCGGGAGAAAAAACTCTGACACATCCTCCATTCTCATCATTGATTAGGCACTTATGTGCATATGTGTGATCAATTATCCATCTCAAAGTCTCAATGTAGGTAAAGATATGTGTTCGTCAGGCTACTATATGCAAGCATGACCGCTAGATATTAGTGAAAATTTGGTCGTCAAGCACCCTTACATCCGAGTCACTGTGTGGGAAAAACTCTGAGTAATCTTCCTGATTGATTCTATTGAATAAATATCCCCACTATGGGAGATTTATTTTTGATCTAGTGGTTTATTTTGTATTGCCAAAAGAAGGGGGATGAGTGAATTCTTTCTTAGTCAATGTCTTGATGACCGGCTCCGCTCTGGGAGAAAACTCCAACTTCCTCGAAATGATGGGAGAATATCCTTCACTAATCTTTGCTTCCTTTAATTTTAGTGCCCTCGGTGAGAGTATGGTCATTGGCTTCCTTAGAGGAATTTTCCCTGCAGATAGAACAACGTTAGAACATCATGTTACAGATAGGATGCTGATACATAAAAATTACGACCGTCGAACTGATAAAAATCAACACATACCTCTTCTTCGCGCTAGCTTAACCTGGTTTCTTGAAAGTCTGAGGATCAAACACAACTCTTGAGATGCTCTCTTTTCTTGTTCGACTGCTCTGGAAATGGGAAACTTGTGTGAAGAATGGAGGTTTTCGAAGCTGTCTTAGTGATTTAAACAAAGATAATACTTAGCTTGTCGCATTAGTTATTCAATTCGGGGTATGAATGTGGTTCTACAAAATCTTCCACCAGATCTTCATTATGTTCAAGATTAAATGCATTTGTAGGTTGGCGGCGCAGGGACGGGCTATAATGTGGTTCATCAACGATTTCAAATTCTAGTTGTTCAATCGGTGCACGGGGTAGCAATGTATGAAGAGAAAAAAATTAACTGTCCTATTAAATGACATAATCTGATCTTATTGTGTGTTGAAAATGTCCCATTGTTCCACTAAATTAACGGGTGAATCGGGAGTCGGGGCTTTTCTTTAGACAATGTTCATTGATATCTCTCGGTAAAAACTATGACGCGGACCCATCTTTTCATACAAAACTGATGTGGAAATGCTGACTTGGAAGTGTGACTAGGACACAGAGAAACCTAAGGTGACTCGGGATTAAACTAGGTTGTATGAAATGCCTACGCGACAAAGTCACGTGGTGTTTGAAATTGGCATCTTTATTTGATCATGTTATTCGAAATCAGAGAATTTTATTAGCTAAGCATTTTAACAAGAGGTCCTACACTGTCAATGCCAAAAATGCATCGGGGATCAGTGATCGGTGATAAGTTTAAACAAGTGTTCTCAGATTACCCCCTTCGAAAATTGTCGATGCCGAAAATGCATCGGGGATCGGGGATAGACTATATGTCAATGCAAAAATTTTCCATGATTTAAATCTTTGAAAATTCACCAAACCTAAAAAAATGCATCGATGATCGACTATCGAGGGTTCATCATGGCCCATGTAAAATTTTAGCCCTCTCGTATTTCACCGGCGTCGATGGGAAATTTGTAACCTCGTGAATCTTATTTGCGAACAACTAGTGCAAATCTAATCCGCTTTTTACCAATGTCGATGATACATCGATGATCAATGATTATTGTTACTATGTGGTCCTTTTACTTGCTCGTATTTTTTCGACACCAAACATAAGCGCGTGGGTCACAATTTTAGCTTCAATTCTTATTTAAAATGCCAATTTTTTTTTAGACATAAAGGTTTCATATTGACAGGTTCAAACAAATCCAATTTGATCTATGAAGAGACATGAAAAAAAGATTAGCAATCCCTCCATAGTGGACTCAATTCAGAAAGAAAAACAAAAGAAAACAAGTGGTACCCAAATGAGAAAAAATGTCATAAAAGCTTTTAGGGTGTGTTGAGCGCTCAATAGGGTGTTTATGCTTTTTGAAGTTTTATATGCATTTTCCTTTGCATCCCTTAATTTTTATTCCATGGCCTTCATCTTTGGATCTTGTACCAAGTCTTTCCATATTTGTGTGCTTCCTCACTGAGTTTTGTGCATTCTTCCTCCACTTTTTTAATTTTGGCTACGATTGTCACTGTCGTTCTCTCTCTTCCTTATCTTTCCTCTGGTAGTATTCATGGTTTATTGTGCATCTGGAAGTCCTCGATTCTCATGTATAAGCCTTTGACGACTTCACCAATTTTCAAAACCTTCTCCTCCATAGTAGCCTCTACTACTATCGGTACCTCTGAAATTTATTTGTACAACTTATGGATGGTCATTGTGTCTTCTGAGCCATTATCTCGACTTTGTCCTTTTCTTTTATAGCTCTCTGGGCCATTTCCTTGGCCTCATTCTTTTCCTTCATTGTTTCTTCTACTCTTCCTTCAACTTCACTCTTTTTCTATATAGAAACGATGTACTATTTTTTCAACTGATCCCTTTCATCCATCACTTTGGTCATTTCCCAACTTGCTTCATCTGCATGGAGCCTAATCTCATGCAAAATTCCTATTTCCAAGATTTGTAATATGTGTATGGGAATCAATGACACCAATGTGTTCAATTGGCTCAGTTTATTCATATACTCTTGTAGTTCAAGCATTGGTAACTCGAATGCATCCATCTCGATTTGTAATGTTATGCGCCCCGCTGCTAGCTTGGTCAGAGGTAGATTAGAAGTATGTGCTTCCTCTACCAAACTTGTGCTCAGTTTTCTATCTGCTCTGTGTTTTGGTGTTATTTTGGATGCTTCCAAGACATTTTGAAATGTTACCAATTGATCCTACACCCTCTAGTGGTGCTCTACTTATTTCCTCACCCCCTCCTTAATGACTTCCTTTGCAACATCCCGTACTTGGTAGCTGATTCGGTCCATCTCATCATTGGTTAGAGTATAGACTGGGGTTACCTTGTGTTCTTTAGTCTTCCTGCCTACACCTCCTGCTCGCTCCTTCCCCTTATATTTTTGTTTTACTCTTGTTTTGGGGACTGGGGACTGCACTTCTCCTACTGATGGTCATGGCATATCTCATGTGCCATTGTTTTGGTCATTCCCCTTCCCCTCTCCTAGTTCTTCATCATCCTTTTCATGTTCTTCTTCATTTCTCGTGTGCCCCATTTGTTTTGATGGGATTTTCCACTTGGATTCCAAATCATTATTGATCAGGAATACATCATATATTTTCAACTTGTAGTTGGTTAGAAGCCATTGGCGCGTAGGGTCATTTTTATCTTGCGCATAAAAATGGTGCATGCCTACCTTAAATCAAATGATGTCTTGATAGGTTTCTACTGTCTCAAAATTTATGCACAGTGTATGTGCGATGATGTACCTAATCATGTCAAACTATACATAAAATGTTCATTGTTTCCCATTTGCCTCCTTTTGTTTGGCGTATTCCATAAGTTTGCATACCGCAAAACTACAATGCCTTTATCGGTTGTTCTCATACGTTGGTAATAACCTGGTTCCTTCCATCCTACCAGTACAATCAAAATTAGAAGCCATGTGTAATGATATTTTGTACCCTTCTCTTGGGACTCTATACAGTCTGTCAAAAATTGGTTCACCAAGAAGGTGGCCCAATTCATTTGGACCCCTTTTGCACATTTTACTGCGGATACGATTACTATGGCCAGTACTTTGTCCTTGTGGCACTTTTGCAATAATTTGCAGGCTAGAACTTGCATTGCAAACCAGACCCCATCATCATTGATGTTCGGAACATCCAACCCCCCTTTTCCCTTGAAGGTATGAAACTTCTCCTTCATGGCTTCTGATTGCACTTTCTCCCTTGCTTTGTTGAACAATGTGGCCGGATCCTCTCCTGCTTTTGGTAACCTTGTGATTCATGCAATTAATTCGGTATCAATCGATACTAGTGGGGTAAGCCACAATTTTTGTCCATGGACGCAACTGAGTAGTAAATTGATATAGGCATTTATTTCCAATCTACATCCAAAATGGGGAATCTCCATTAGGTTCAGTATCCCTAACTTCTTCAGTCTTGTTTTCCACATCTTTGGTTCCAACAATATTTATCCTATGCCCGATATGATCTTGGCACACAAGTACTTTTCCCTTTCTAGCTCAGGAAACTTCTGCTCGTCTTTGATATCATGATATAAAATTTGAGGGCGACAATTTTCTCGAGCATGTCCCCTTCAATACTTACACCAAGTGGAACTGATGGTGTGGATTGTGGGTATTTTCCATCTGCTGGTAATTTGACTTGAGGCATGTGTTGGGGCTCAAAAATGCCCTATTCTCATTAACCTTTCCCTTCATCATTTTTCACATTTCATCACCCCATTAACCTTTCACAATATCATTTCCATAAATATACTTGGGTTTCACCTTATTGTTCTCCACTTTATTCATTTTAGTATTTAAAAGGAAATTGTGATTAAATGTTAGAAAATCAAATATCTCAAATATGTGTGAGCTTTGTAATGTGTAGGAATATGTGAAGGATTAATCAAAAGGACTTCTCAAATACTTCCTCCACCATTTCAATATTTGAGGAGATAATTCAAGCCCATTCCAAGGAGAAGATCATGGAGATTTGGTTGGAATATCTTATCTAAGATATA
>JZKD02S1716107.1:418086-434855 GCA_000966675.3 Picea glauca | reverse complement strand
TATTGGGTCAGCTACCTTTTCACAGATTGCATCTTGCACGAGAAGAATATCTGTGGAAATGATGAAGACTATATCCCTGGTCATAGAATCCATGTCAAAGAATCCCACATCCTGCTTCAGCATTGCTTCTAAGTATTTCTCTCTCAATCTACCCACCTGCCTCTCCCCAGTGTGCAACCAACAAGCAACTTTTGCCCATGAAAAACCCAAGATCACCAAACCCAGGTACAGGAAATTCAGGGCATACTTAGAAACCTCATCCACCATTTTGGTAGGATTGCTCTGATTTTTTTTCCAAATCCATTGATCAAATATCCGAAGAACACAAAGAATATAGGCATGGATGAACTATGAATGATTGCACCTACCATTCCCACATTCATGAGCAAATAGTCATATTTATCAGCAAAAGAAAAGAGCTTGTAGAATGGAACACCAAGCTCATTTTTTTTTCTTTTCTTGTCCTAAATAATACTACCATTCATCTCATTGCAGCTTCTCTTTGTCACATTTTATGTGCTACCAGCTACATCTACAGAACCCAACTCGCATTCAATCTCCATGTCAAGCATTCAAGCCAAATATCGAGCCAAGATCCTGAAATAACACACAACTCGACACGGAATCCAGCACTCTATTATCAACTTCCGAGTCACAAGAAGGAGGAACCCTACAAGAGGCAATTCTAAGTGCTCAACGTGTCTGGAGTGTTGTAGAGAACCGCCTTTAATTTCCCTTTTGCATCAAGCCTGTGGTTAGTCGAACTTGTGACACAACATATCACATTTCCATAAATTACCAATAGACTGTGAGGACCAACCGCTTCTAAATTTTTGTGGTATCAAGTTCTAAATGCCATGGGGCAGAGATAACTTAGAGAACTAATTATGATCCCATGAAGCACCATAAGGGTGCACTATGTGTAATACAAGAAAGAAAAAAAAAAATTGTTGGCCTTAGCCCAATTTCCATTATTTTTATCCGGTTATAATCTTGAAAGCCAAGACACTCACCAAGCATCACCAAACATAGGGTAGTGCCCAAGTCGAGCGCCAAGCTACACAGAGGATCCAAAAGGGTGCACTACGGAGACAACAAAAAAAAAATGATGCACATCCATACACATATACGACAAGTTATTCAATCAATTTTTCATCCCATACTCTGAAAAACATGAAAACCTAAAATGATACAAGAAACAGATAAAGCATAAATGCCTCACAAGAATGCCAAGCCCCCCCCAAATAATGATGCTCTCTCATACACTCATACAAGGTGCAAGTTACATCCCACAAGGACATTTTCATTGCACAACACATCGAATATAGCAGTGCACTACACACACAACAGAATAGAAAACATTTAGGACCAAGGCCCAGTTTGCAAACTAAGTTTCGGGCACCGAACTGTCAACACATAAGACCAAGAGCCAAGTCCACAAGTTGTCAAGCGCCAACTACCAACACATTAAAAATTAAAAAAAAATAGACATGATCTATGGGATTGACCCGTCGACCTCCCACCATACAAATTAACGTTTTACCATTGCACCAGTGGTTTTTGGCTAATGGGTGCAGACTCATGGGTTTTGAACCCGCGACCCCTAGCCACACAACTCACCACAAACATCAGCGCACAAGGAAACAGGTATCGAGGACCAAGCCACTAGAGAGAACCACAAGGAACCAACTGGTGGGCGCGATGGCATCCCATCCCTTGCCAAATCTTTGAACCCTAGACCTCCGCACATAGGCAGTGAAAAAAAAACAAAAACCCGCAGGCAGCAAATAGAAGAACAACTAAAAAAAAAAAAACAACAAACTAAATCAAAACACGGCGGCCAAGACCACGCGCCTAATCCCCAGGAGGATAAGCCCACGAAGGGGCGATACAGTGTTGAACGCATCATGCCTATACCTTCGGGTAGGTATGATGCTGCGTTGAAGCGATGGAAATGGTAGCCACCGCTATCAACACCCAAACAACGAGCCATCAAACTCCCGACAAGGAGAAGCCATGAGAGAAGACCATGGGCGGAGTGGCAAGAATAGGAAAACCTCGACGATTAGGGTTTGTTAGGGTTTTAGTAGTTGTTATTATTTATTATTTAATTAAAATGTTTAAACAGGCGGGAAAAGAGGGAGGGGCCAAGTAGACCTCATGCGAGGACTCACTGCGGCCTTGAGTTTTTATTTTAAATTATTTTATTTATTATTATGTTATTTATTTTATTTTTATTTTTATTACTTTAAATTTGGGTTTTAATAATTTAAAACATTTTTTTTGGTTGTTTTCAATTTTAATTTTTTTTATAATGATTAATTTCATTTTTTTTTTATATATATATATTTTAAATAATTAATTTCAAATTTTAATTTTATTTCAAAGCATTGATAATAGTGGTTAATTAATTAGTAATTAATTAACTGTGATTTGAATGATTAACTAATTAAATGTTAATCACACATTTAACATAAACATATTAAATAATATTTAATAATTAACATAGTATTATAATACTAATAAAAATTATTTTAAGATTAGATTAAATTTCAGTTGGAGCAGATGAGTTTTGAACCGACGACCTAACCACCGAGTATAGAGCTTTCACCAAAGACCATATACCATTGCGCCATGATAGTAATGATAGGTTAAATGTGTTGATTAAGGTGAGAGAGTCAATAGTTTTCTTAAGCAAAGACATCGGGCTTAGATGCTTTAACCCTAACCTAGCCACTTCCCCTAAAGAGAGTAACATCTATTTATAGACAAGTAAAAAAAAACTTACGCCTAACCCTGTTTTCTAGTTTAAGTTGCGCAAATGTGAATTGTCCTAGACTCACCTTGACAAAATTTTGGTTGATTCAGATTCAATTATACAGGATGGTTAGGACTCAAGGAAATCGAGGCAGGGGGGAATCGTCGCAGGGACCGCCAACACCGCCACCACCATCACCTAAATTAGCTCTCATTCTACGCTCTTTGGAGGCCATAAATGAGACTTGAAATGGACACCAACCAGCAGGGATCGAAGTGGATCCCCCACCATCTCGAATGGGTAATCTTGAAGCGTCAAGGGATTCAGGGGGAGGGCCTCCACCCGAAGACATCACTAGAGAACTGCAGAAGATTAAACTTCCAGAGTTCACTGGGGGTCGTTCCAGTTAACATGCAGAGGCATAATTGGAAGGGATGACATGATGTTTCACCTTAAGAGACTATGCTTCCACATCAAAGGAAAAAATAACAATCTTTCAGTTAAGGGACAGTGCCCTGAACTGGTGGGGCAACTTGGACAGGCAATTGCACCTTACCTTAGACATCATCTCTTGGGAACGTTTTGAGGAGAGGGTCTAAAGGAAATATCTACTAGCTTACTATGAGGAACAATAGGTGGGAGCATTTCGTGCTCTAGTACAGGGAGACAGGACCGTAGAAGAATACGAGATCAGGTTTATGGAATTGGTCAAATATGTTTCATACATGGATAATGATCAACGACAGGCAAAACACTTTGTCTATGGGTTAAACCCTAAGATAAGGGCCATGGTACAGATGTGAAAACCTTCTTCGGTAGCAGAAGTAGTAGAAAATGCATTTTATGTTGAGGAACACATGAAATTAAATGGAGGTATGAGGTTGACCGTTCCGCATCATCCTGGATTCGTGGGGAAGGCCCCTAGGACATTCTCCAGGGGAGGGAGCGCCAGGCCACCTCCATATGGTAATAGAGTCACACCAATGACATTCACCATAGGTATTTCAATGGCAGTGAGTGCAACATCTCGTTCATCACCAACAATGCAGGTAGGTCCATGACCATCTTAGGGAGCATCTAGTAGGGGCAGGGGTTCCAGGGGAAGGAAATCATTTCATAGGTCGTCACAGAGCAGTGCGCAGGTTCAATCTCATGTTACATGTTGGGGAAGTGGAGGACCCTATTACTAGCATGACTACCCAGAGTTACAATCAGGATTTGTGCATAGAGAAGGAAAGGTCCCCATGGGAAGAGAAAGTGGTAGCCACCAGATTTATGCAGCGGTTAATAATCGCCAGGCAGAACATCAATCCACGGTGGTGGAATCGTCAGGTACGCTAAATCATATCAATGTTAAAATTTTATTTGATTATGGTGCTACAGATAGTTTCATTTCACCATCTGCATTAGAAAAGAGTGGGTTGGCAGCCTACGAGCACGATGAATTTAAACAAGTCAAGATGGCTTCGGGGGGAAAACAAGAGGTAGGACCTCGCGTTGATAATTGTCTAGTAGACCCGGGAGTGTGTACTACCAGGTTGAAGGTATACACCACTGCCCTCGGGATGTATGACCTAATCATTGGAATGGATTGGTTAGAAGCACATCGAGCTATGGTAGACTGTTTCGCAAAAAGGGTGCTTTGTGTTGACGATGAAGGAAGGCCAGTAGAGATCCATGGTGTATGGAGAAATCTATCTCTACGCTTTATCTCAACTATGAAGGTTAAGTGGTGCATGAGGCAAGGGTGTCAGCTTTATGTAGTGGAAGCAATGAATGAAAGGAAAGGACCCTCCTTGGATCAATACCCAGTATTGTCAGAGTTTAAGGATGTTTTTCCGAACGAGTTGCCAGGGTTACCTCCTGAGAGGGAGCTTGATTTTGCTATTGAGCTAAAACCTAGTGCAGAACCAATTTCCAAGACTCTGTATAGGATGACAATGCCAGAACTTTGTGAGTTGTAGATGCAGTTGAAAGAACTACTTGACTTAGGGCTAATAAGGCCTTGTGTCTCACCTTGGGGTGCACTGTAATTTTTGTGAATAAGAAGGATGGTTCTTTACAACTGTGTATAGATTACAGGGACTTGAACTGTGCTACAGTGAAAAATAGGTACCCAGTGCCACAGATAAATGACCTTTTTGATCAGATGAAAGGAGAAGCGGTATTCTCAAAAATTGATTTGCGATCAAGGTATCCCCAGTTAAGGATTAAGGAAGGCAATATTCCTAAAACTGCCTTTCGAACTTGGTTTGGGCATTACGAGTTCATTGTAGTACCTTTCATATTGACCAACGCACCAACAGTATTCATGAGCCTCATGAATGGTGATTCCGGAAGTACTTGGACCACTTTGTACAAGTCTTTCTAGATGATATCCTCATCTATTCCAAGAACGAAAGAGAGCATGAGGAACACTTGCGAGTGGTGTTGTCCTGCCTTAGAGAGAACAAATTGTATGGAAAGTTGTCGAAGTGTTCCTTCTTCTAGAAAGAAATTCACTATTTGGGTCATATCATTTCCGGTGAAGGAATCTCTGTGGACCCAAAAAAGGCAAAGGCCATTATGGAGTGGCCAATGCAGAAAAATGCTCATGAGGTAAGAAGCTTCATGGGGCTAGCAGGTTATTATCGAAGATTTGTGGAAGGGTTCTCTAAAATAGCGAAACCCATCACCACTTTGCAGCGCAATGATGGCCAGGTATGAATGGACATAAGAATGTGATAGTGCATTCATCGAGATTAAAAGGTTACTAACTAGTGCACCAATTCCATGAGTGTCGGATATGGAAAAGGACTTCATATTCTTCACGGATGCCTCGAAGCAAGGGTTGGGGGCTGTGCTAATGTAGGATGGAGGAGTGATATATTATGTGTCAAGGAAGTTGAAGAAGCACGAAGAACTTTACGCTACTCATGATTTAGAGTTGGCAGTTGTAATGCTAGCTCTAAAAATTTGGAGGCACTATCTAGTGGGGCGAAACTTTGAGCTCAAAATGGACCATCAAAGTTTAAAACATCTCTTCACTCAAAGGGATCTGAATGTCAGGAAAAGGAGATGGAGTGACTTCATGAGTGAGTATGATTTTGGTATTTCATATATCAAGGGAAAAGAGAATGTGTTCACAGATGCCTTGAGTAGGAGACCATGTATCTTCTCCTTGGTACCCTTAAAAGTCAATCTGAGGGAACGTGTGTTGACGCAACTCCTTGGAGACAGTTGTTATTTAAAGGTTACCTCAAACCTCCAGAGTGGGAGGCATTTAGATCCAAAGTATGAAGGATATAGTCTGGAAGTAGACAGACTATTGAGATATCAAGGAAGGATGTACATCCTTGAAGGTGGGGATATTCGAAGCATCATATTGAAGGAAGCCCATAGAGCACTTTATTGTGCACATCCGAGTGTGAAGAAAATGTACGCAGACATGAGGAAGCTCTTCTTCTGGGTAGGAATGAAGCGCTATGTAGTCCATTTCGTTGCCAAATTCCTAAAGTGTCAACAAGTGAAAGTCGAACACCATCACCTAACAGGTCTCCTACAACCACATGATGTTACTATGTCCAAGTGGGAAGTCATTTCTATGGATTTTGTTGTGGGGTTGCTGCTCACATCTCATAGACACAATGCCATTCTTGTGATAGTTGATAAGTTAACCAAGAGTGCTCATTTTATTCCGATTAGAGACACTTACGATGTCACTGATGTGGCACGTGTGTTTGTAAGTGAGGTCATCCATTTGCACAGGATACCTAAGAAGATCATTTCAGATAAGGACTCCAGATTCACTTCTAGGTTTTTGACAAGTTTGCAGTCAACGTTGGGGACTCAGTTGAACTTAAGTACAACTTATCATCCTAAAAAATATGGGAAAACTGAGAGAGTAAATCAGGTTATGGAAGACATGCTTAGGATGTATGTTATGAATAATCAAACCCGTTGGGGGAAGTACCTACCTTTGGTAGAGTTCGCCTACAATATCGGTTTTCATAGCTCCATCGGAATGCCACCCTATGAAGCTCTGTATGGAAGGCCATGCAGAACACCATTGATTTGGGAAAGATTAGAAGACCGAGTAACAGTTGGGTCAGAATTGATTCAAGAGATGGAGGAATAGGTGATTCAGATTATGCAGAGACTAAAGGAAGCACAGGATAGACAGAAAAGTTATGTGGATGCACACAAGACTGATCGAAGTTATAAAGTGGGAGATCAGGTTTTCATTCGTATCAGGCCTAATAAGAGTACCATTCGTTTCGTGAAGGGGACAAAGTTGTCACCTCGATTTATAGGACCGTTCAAAATCCAAGAGAAAATTGGACCTATTGCCTATCGTCTTGTACTGCCACCCCACTTTCATAAAACTCATAATGTTTTTCATGTATCTGTTCTACGTCATTATTTTGTTGATGAATCACATAAACTAAATTGTAAGGAGTTGCAAGTATCGGACGTGGGAACCCTCATGGTAGAACCATTATGCATATTGGACCGTAGAGTCCGACAGCTCAGGAATCGTCTGGCAGACCAAGTTAAGGTCCAGTGGGACAAGTATAGTCCATGATCTGCTACTTGGGAGGATGTCGAGACATTACGACGACATTATCCCTCACTTTTTTGACCACCTCGAGGATATGTTTCTCAAAGGTTAGGTGTATGTAACACCACCTTTTGACTTAGACAACCAGGATTACCTAAGGCCTAATCACTTTTTTTTTATTATTCACAGTGAAATTATTAATGATACACTTGAACTTTTAAGACATAGAAACCTATATGAATGTTTAAATGTTATTGATGATGATGGATATGATGCGATCTACTATGTGAATGTAAATTTTATGAATGTTTAAATGTTATTTGGATGATGATGGATATGATGCGATATACTATGTGAATGAGAATCCTATGAAGGTTTAAATGTTATTTGAATGATGTTGGATATGATGCAATCTATTATGTAAATGATAATTCTATGAATGGGTAACGTTAATTGAATTATGGGATATTATGAGATCTATTTATAACTTGAAAATTTTGATGTTAAATTCATTGGTACGTGGATACCGAATTGAAATTATGGTTGTATGCAATTACATGATGATAATGCATAGATATGTATGAGTTTGTGTTACAGACTAATCTGTAGGTCATTGGGCTATGAAATAGCCAAGGGATAATGATAATAAAAGTGGATGTCATGACCACTGACCAAGAAACAATATGGTATGAATATTTTTATGTCAAAAAATATTGGTTTGGATGCATTTCTATGATATGTGGACCAGTGCAGGATTTCAAGTGGTGAGACTGCCCAAAACCGAATAAATGCTGACAAAACTCCCAGCAACACGGTGCCCCTATATATTCCATTGTAGAGTGTGGACCCTAGTCCTTTTAGGATATTTGGAGGCATTTCCCACCATGTATCCTCCGAAACCTGGAGTCATGGGAGGACAGTGTTAGCTCACACTCCCCTAGACGTGTGATGATGACTAGCAGTTGCCTGTTGGGGAAGCTTGGTCCTAACCAGTGAATTTTGAACTACCTTGGATGCTGCATAACTTACTGTCATAGAGTAATACTAAGCCTCCCACTTGAAACTTCTTATTTTTAATGTGTCGATCATGCCATGCCTTCTCTCTTGATTTCTAAACTTGTTGATGGAAGCCTTCAACAAACTGATCTTCCTCAAGCTATACCAATTGTGACAAAGTCAGTGATCACTGCAATGTGTAGGCTGGGTAGTTTACTCCATTGGCATCACTACTTATTTCCCATAGACCAACCTGAAAGGTATCTTCCTTGTCAAATTTTTTCTTGTATTCCTGTAGGCCCATAAAACTGCAAGAACTCTTAAGTCATAATCATCTCTCCCTACATTGCAAATATTTGTCAAATCATTCTCCAAGATTTTATTGAAAGCTTCCACTATCCCATTGGCCCAAGGATGATACAAGGTACTCTTCTGATGATGAATTTGAAATTCCTCAGTCAATGTTGCAATTGTTTTATTCAGGAAGTGTGTTCCCCGATCACTGAGTAATATGCGTGGGCATCCAAATCATGTGACTACATTCTCAAATAGAAATCGAGCATCAATCTTCACGATGCGGTCTATGATTGGTGTTGCTTCCTCCCATCTTGTCAAATACTCCATGATGGTGATTATGTACCTTGCCCATAATATTCTTGCTTGTAGATTGATTAGCCTTACAAAGTCTATGGCCCATTTATCAAATTATTGAAACGTAACCTGTGAATTTAAAGGAATTTCATCCCTCCTGGATGACTTTCTCACTCTTTGACATACATCGTATGGTTGACAATTCTCTTTGGCATCTTTATGCAAAGTTGGCCACCAGATCCCTGTGAAAAAACTTTTCTGCGCAATCACTTTTCCTGTGTAATGTCCTCCTACTATCCCTTTGTGAAATTTTGTGAGTATCATAGGCATTTCATGGTCCAAAACGCATCGTCTCAATATTCTACATGCACCTAACTTATGCAAATTTACTGCAATGAGTTGATAGTCTACTGCTTTAACTACCAGTTGTTTCTTCTACATGATTGTCATGTTTGATGGGACCATGCATATACTTAGAAACTGCACAATGTCCTCAAAGTAGTCATCTACCATTTTAAATGAAAATATATCTACATCTGGTAAGTTGTCATCTAAATTACCTACATCTTCCCCTGATAATATGCACGATAAATGATCTAGCCCTGCATTCATCTCCCCTAGTTTCACCACAACCTCAAAATCGTACTCCTAAAACAACAATATCCATTTTCGTATCCCTCCCCCAACACCATCTTGTTCACTAAGTATTTTAACGCATAATAGTTTGTGTACATATTAAAGTGAGACCCCAATAAGTAATATCTGAACTTCTGCAGCGAATATATCATTTTCAATCCTTCTCATTCTATAGTGGTGTAATTATTTTCTACTATGGACATCTTCCTACTTGTAAAAGCAATTAGGTGATATATGTCTCCCTCCCCTGGCTGAGATAGTATTGTTCCCAACGCTATGTAAAATGCATCTACATGAACATGGAACTCCTTGTTCCAGTCTAGAATGATCAAAATCGATGCGGTCACTAGTTTTTTCTTTAAGGTGTCCAAACCCTTATAACAGTCCTTGTTCCATTGGAATTATTCCATAGGTGTTGTGATCTGCACATAACCTTTGATAAACTTCCTATAATATCATGTATGACCCAGAGTTTCCCTCAGTTGTCTGACTGATGTAGGTGGTTCTAAATCCAAAATCACTTCAATCTTGGTTGGATCCACTAGTAATCCTTTCTTTCAGACTACATGACCAAATAAAATTCCAAACAGTGCTCAAAAAACACACTTCTTCAAATTTAGTGAGATATGACACTATCTACATCTATCTAGCATTAGACTGAGCACTTCTATGTGATTCTTCAGTAGACTGAAGATAATCCAATCATGTAAATATACTTCAAGGAACTTATGAATAAATTCCTTGAATAATTCAACCACAACTCTTGAAAACACTGCAGGGGCATTGTTCAATCCAAAGGGAATTATTGTATAATGATAACTTCCCCACTCTATCGTGAAAGAAGTCTTGTACTGGTCCTCCTGCATAATTTGTATCTGATGGTACCCCGAGAATACATCTGTGAATGAATAAGTCTCTTGGCCTCCTACATTCTCCAGTACCTCATTTGTGAATGGTGTTGGGAATGGGTCATGTAAACATGCATCATTCAACTTTCCCTTATTCACGTAAATCACGATTCCTCCTATCTTCTTGTCCTTCACTACCATTGCACTTATCCACTCTTATTCCACCATATGGTCAATGATCCCTCATCCAAATTTTTTTATGTTTCTTCTTTAACCTTCTCCTTGTACTTCATATTTATTATATAAGGCCTCTGTCACATTGGCTTAGCACGTGGTTTCAAAGGAATCTTCATCGCGCCTAAGTCCCCAACTATTCCCTTCATCTACAAGAATGTAGTTGGGAATACGTCCTGATATCCATGCATTGAGTATGTAATCTTCTCTATTGTTTCATCATTCCTGTAATCCCCTATATGTGCATACTTTGGATTCTCTGTCGTCCTCATGTTTACTTTTCATGTCTTTATTGGTTGTGTGTATGCAAAGGACTCAAGCTATGGCCCTTATACTTCCTATTCTCCTTCTATTTCAGGTACTTTCACATTCCTAGGATCTTTCTCATCATGTTATTTCGTAGCAACATTGTAACACTCTAATAAATCATGAACAATCATAGTAGCTCTTTGCGCATTGCAGACTGGTACCATCTCCATCGACCCTTCTTTTGAGAATATCTTAGCTCGAATAGCTTGTAACACTACATCTATTGATGGAGATTCATGTTCAAATGTAAATGTGATATTGAACCTCTAAGTCAACTAGTCCTAGTTGGTTGTCTCTCTATGCATTTCCAATTCCAAATACCAGTTCTTCGGAATTATATCCAGTGTGTGTATAAACTTGTGTATCCATTCCTCCCTTGGTTGCAAGTTCCATCTGTCTCTAGACTTCTCCACATGTTTTGTTGGGTCACTCTCCCCTGTATACTTTTGCACAATATTTTATACCTCAGTACCAAACCTTATTTGCATTATTTTTTGACACTGTGACCAATCTCCCATTCCTTCTTTGTGTACATCCCATCATCTGGCTGAATTGGCTTTTAGGACAACATCTAGTTCCAACAACCTTTGTTTATTTGGGTACCTACAACTCAAATGCCTTTATAAACAATATTATACCAGTCAATCCATCGTACCTGGGTGGATCACACAACTATGTTCCAATCCATTGTAAGGATCGAGTCATGCATGCACATTGTCTAGTTGATACTTCATGCATCCTCTGCTGCCAATGCTCTAGAATTTCTTTTGAATCTGATGCACACGAACTAATACTTCTCCAACTTAGCACACCATCTACACTGAGGCTAAAATAATCATCCATCCATGCAGTCATGTTATACAAATTGTCAATTTTGTTTCCTCTTGTTGGATCTATGTATCTCTTTTCTTCTGTTGGGTCCAATGGTGCAATAACTTTCAAATCTCTGACTTCAAATATAATTTATCTCCACTTTAGATTAATGATCGCTTGACTATCAAATTCTCAATCAAGTCCCATCAGTGTTGTATATGGTTGACTATCACCCATGATCTGAATAACTTCAAAGTCTACCACATTGTGCACCCCATCTATGTCCACAAGTACTCCTATCAATCGACCAGTTGGTACTATCTTGTGCTGATTTGTGAGCCTCAACTGAATAGGAGACCAAATAAACTTGGGTTTACCCATCATTTCCCAAGTATTCTTTGGAAAGACATACACATCATATCCCAAATACAAGATAACATTATCCACATCATATTCCCCAATTTGCGCACTGAATCTGAATTCTCCATTGGTCCTCTTTCTGTGCAATACCTAATTCACCACCCTCTGTGCAATGGGAGTTTCCCTTCCTTGCATGTAATGATCAATCATTTCATATAGTGCATTAAACACAGTTCCATATTTCATTAGTTATATGAAACTTCTCAATAATTATCGTACAGTGTTTACCTTCCGAGTTGGCCTCTCTAGCACAACACGATCTCTAACATGAGGTGCAGATGATGTTGATTCTCCCCAATCCTATCCAAGTACCTCTTTTCTTTATCTTTGGTATGTCTCCTTTTCTTGCTAAGGATAAAAGTTTGGCATAGGTCCCACTGAATTCCTTACCCATTGCTCATCCTTCTTCCCTCCATTCATCACATCATCCCTTGTTTTAGCTCCTTCGTGCATAAAAACTGTTATTATAGGCCCTTAATTAAGTTTCTATGTGGATATTTTTTGTACATTATGATTTGAATTTTGGTTCCGATTCCCTCTTTCCTTTCATTTCACATCTATATTAGGAAACTCTTCTCTCGCATGGTCTAGTTCTCTAAAATATGTGCATGTTGTACACAAATTTGGGAAGTCATGGGCTAAATGTCCCAGTTGATTACAATTGTAACATATTATCGATCCTCTTCCTCCTCTACCAAAATTTCCTTTACCTTGACCTCTACCGAAATTTCCTTTTTTCCCTGGATTAAAACCCCTCTAATTATTATATTGTGGATGTCCCCCTTTTGTCGCAACATTCTCCTCCTAAATCCTGTACATATATGTAGTGCGCTCCCTTATCAAATCAAATGCGTGACAATCATTCTCTTCATTTTCGACTAACTTGCAAAAATTGAAAAATAAGTTCCTTGGTGTACTATGATACTTCTGTAGTAGTGGACACTCAGTTGGATGATGTCCCCATTTCTTACATATCTCACAATAACCCCCTCCTGGTAATGGATTCGGTGCTCCCATTTCCAAATACTATATGAATGTTGGGAATGCGTCCTTGTGATGGACTTTAGTCATACACTTGGTACACTGGATGTGTTCTTGATTCTCCTTCCCTTTTGTAAGTTCTTCCAGTTGAATCGTCAATGCGGACAACTATGTATGAACTTGCTCATTCCTCCACTGTCTCCTATAGGGTATGATTCCAATTTCATTTCAATTTCCAGAGCCTCGAGCTACGACACAACCTTTTGTTGAATCAACGACCTTCGAATGTTTGATAGAATTCCAACAATAAACCGTTCTTGATGTTGTTGATCGAGGATCTAGAAATTCAATCTACGCATCAGATCCTTAAAGTGTTGGTCATAATCCTAGACTGATTTAGTTTGCACTTTTTTAATTTCCTTCAGCTCTGTAATATACTATGACTCAGACGTTGGTTTCTTGAAATCTTTTAACAATTCTTGTCTTATCTCTACCAAAGTCCTGGCCTATCATGTAGGCGCGATACTCTTCAACTTCATGCACTAGAATAACACACATCCTTTAAATGTTGTTTCCAACTACACAATATTCATAGCCTCATCCTGGACATTCTTTACAACCCAAATTGTCTCATAGACAAATAGATGTTGCTTTGGGTTCTCTAACCCCACTCCCTAGAACTTAAGCAGTCTCACAGTATTGTCTACTCCTTCCATGTTGCTTTGTGTGGTACCTCCTCTTTGTGATGCTAGATGACTCTGACTCTACGCACTGCTTCCATTGCTCTAATTGATACTACTTTGTCCTCCCTTACTAACTATAAGTGCTTTTGATAAGTATTCAATAGTTATATTTGATTTTGGTGACACACATGGGGTCATGGATTCGACATAGGATCTCGTTTGAGTAGGACTTGATGGATATTCTACTATAGGACTAGACTAGAACTCCTCTTCCTCTCCTCTTATGTGTGGTATCTCAATGACTTAGACTATTGCACAAGGTCCTCTACCCTCTGGCTCATTGCGTGGGTCTCCTTTCTCATCCCTATTCTTTCGCCTCTTGTACCTTCCTCCTCTATGTAGGACTTTGAACTCATATTCTTCCTCTAATATACCCTCTTCAGTCCTCTGCGTCCTCAGTCCCTCCTTTCCTTCTTCATTTCTTCCTTCATTCTCTCATGTCTTCTGACTATCCTCTTTTCATCCCTCGGTTCCCCTATGCGTGCAATCCCCTTAACAGTTGGACTCCATTGTCATCACACACTTTTCACACAATAACATATTTATCCTCGTACCCAATGAATTCATAAACCTTCCATGTGGACCTTTGAAGAAGTCCCTTTTTTCAACACTGTATGACCAGGTACAACCTAGTGCAATTTTGTAATATATCCTCCTAATATACTATCCAACTAGAAATCCACTATGTGAGTAGTTTGATTACTTACAAAATTAAGATTTCTTACCAAATCAGGAGTCCAATTCCTCAACATTGTGTTCAATACCTTTTAGTGTTCTCTACTAGTCTTTTAACCACTCAATCAGAATAATCATAAATTCGCCAAAGAAAATTTCATGCAGCTCTATGTACACTTACCTTTGAATGCATTTCTTTTCACTCATTCGAGGGTTCCTATTCTCTTTCCTATCAAACCCTCATTCCTTCCATTCAAACCATTCTAAGATCTCTTTCTTAGTCGTCCTCCAAAACATCCCCTTAATCAAAGATTTTGGGTCCCATCAACAAAATTATTTGTTGGCATTACACACAATGGTAAAACCGTAGGTCTAAGTTCTCTTGAGCAACAAAACCCTTCAAACATTGGCCCTTTTGGCATCACCTACATGTAGATGAAGTCTCACCCGAGGCATTTATTGGGGCTGCATGAACCAAGTTTATGTAGTAGTCAGGGAATGGGAGGTGACCATCTTTGTCATTCTTACTTATCTGTTCTGTGCATGTTATTATGTATTTTCTGTTTTATTTTACTTAGTGAATTTGGTTATGTATTACCATTAAACTTTAGATTACAACATAAACCAATTACTGTAACATTCAAAACCATTGCTCAATGATCATACAGAGAATAATTCTAGTCTAGCATGCATCAAGAAAGTTTCCATGATCAATCACATAAAATACAAGTAAACATAGTAGTTAACGTGGTTCACCCAACTTTTGGGCTACGTCCATAATGACTATCTTCTTTATTATTCTTTATGCAATTGTCTCAAGCTTGCGCACTGTTCTTACAAAGATACATCTTGCTATTTTCCCTTCTCCTAGCCTAGCCGTTCTACAGTTCAAGTCTCTCTCTCTCTCTCTACATCATCTCCGTGACATTTAGACATAGAATCTTTTTCTCTCACTCTATTCTCTTGCTCTCCTTTTCAACAACACAAAACCAACGAGAATCAGAGAAGAACCCAAAAAATAGAGAACCCCTATCTTCCCAACCCATTACATATTTATACATGAAATATAGGGCTTAAAACCCTACTTTTCTCATTCCAAAACTCTATTACAATTCATTACAACTCAACTTAACTTGTTGTTCAAGATGTTTTTACCTATTTTTCCCTCTGCATGTTTCTTTTTCACTCTAGCTATTGTTCTTCCTACTTTTGCATGTCCTTCTATCTTTAGCACAAAGGGTTGTCATCCTTCCCTTTCGCCCGCATTCTTCTATTTCTTTATTTTTTTCTTTATTCCTCTACTTTATTTTTCTCATCACACATTGTACTCATGAATGTGCCTCAACTATGCACTCCCAAGCCTTATTTGTCTTCCTTTTGCTTATTATGTGCACATCTTCTATACTTAGTATTTTCATAACTATTATTTCCACAATGGATGTCCAACAGGTTTGTGTTATCTTTACCATGATTGTCTCTTTCTCATCCTTCATCGCGATGTGAAATCCTATACTATTCTTCTTGACTCCAACTTTGAATACCATGTTGCATATTTCAGTCTTGCTAAGGTTTTGCATCATTCTGGTGTGTCAGAATGCATGTCTCCAGTGGTAGGCACATTTGGCTTCATAGGTCTAGGTAAATTGG
The DNA here is from genome assembly GCA_000966675.3 of Picea glauca. Classification (NCBI taxonomy): domain Eukaryota; kingdom Viridiplantae; phylum Streptophyta; class Pinopsida; order Pinales; family Pinaceae; genus Picea; species Picea glauca. Next base: position 418,664 of record JZKD02S1716107.1, on the reverse strand, counting down.
TGTTTCATATTTTTTTGAGTTTCTAATTTTTGGGTTTGTATGCATTCGTCTATAGCCAATTTTAGTAGGTCGTCTAAAAGTTTTACTGTGCATAGCAACTCAAGAAACTTTCGATCTCGTTTAGCATTCAACTTGATTTTAATTACTGAATATACAGAGTACGAGTACACACTCTAAGTGGACAAGAAGAGTGATGTGTTCAACTTCAGAGTGGTTGTGCTTGAGCAAATTACTGGAAAAAAAATTAATGGATGAATGTGAATATGAAGAGGTCATGAACATCACATGGTGGGTGAAGAAGATGACTGGTTGGAAAAGGGAAGAAGCCATGAGGATTATAGATACCAAATTTAACAATGTTCCTAAGGAGGAGGTGATACATATATTCTTCATGGCACTCCTCTGCATACAAGAGCACCCTGTTCACCGACCCACCATGCGTGATATAGTCTACATGATCATATATTTAAAACCAACCAATAATGTTTGCATTTCCATATGACCAAGGAACAACATTGTCCATCTCAACAAATCCTCCCTCCCTTGAAACGAATAATAAGCCATCTAGTGTCATGTCA
>JZKD02S1716107.1:400883-411873 GCA_000966675.3 Picea glauca | reverse complement strand
GTGAAGGGGACCCCGCTACATTTTATTGTTGATAGCGGAAGCCAGAAGAACCTCATCTCAGCAGAGGTCGTCAAACAATTGGGATTGTCGACAACACCACACCCGCAACCATACATCATTGGATGGCTTCGCCAAGGACAAGATCTTCGTGTCAGCCAGCAATGTCGATTGTCATACGACATCCAACCCTTCAAGGATGAGGCATTATGTGATGTTGCCCCACTGGATGTTTGTGATGTTCTCTTGGTCCAACCATATATGTGGAAACACCATGCTATCTATGAGGCTCGACACCGTAGTGTCATTATTACTCTTGGGGGTCATCTCTATAGAATACTAGAGGTAGTTCCAACTACCGCCCCACCTAAACAGTGTTGCAAGGTAGTATCTCATACTACAAAATTCATCTTCTCCACAATCTGTTCAAAGGGTGAACAGAAGGATATTGCAACCACCACAGCTTCGGCCCAAGCACCTTCTATCCAACAGAAGCAAGTCGACAAGGTTGTAGCAAAGCATGATGATTCCTTCTGCACACAGTCATCTAAAATAGCCAGACTGGTTAAAAAGGTCCAAACCTTCCAGCCAAAGGTTCGTGATAGCCTTCAACAAGCTAAGCAACGCCACTTCTCCAGCAAGGCAAGCAGATCACCAAGATTCAGATTCAACAAATGCTTTTCCCTCTCCCCCGGGAACTCAACCTAATGGAGACCATTGATTCCTAAGGATGGAGGATTGATCCAGGTGGATATCGGTGGCTACCCACCTTTTCCAAATGGCTCAAAACGGCTTCCTGACAATTTTGGCAATTTACTATTTTTAGCAGGTTTTAACTTCCGGGGCCATTTTGAGGGCCCAAATGAAGGTTTTTCAAGATATAGGTTCTCAATGATAGTCGGAGGCATGATTGAGACCCCAAAATGAATATTCTTGATGATACCTTTCCAATGAGATATCACACGCCTAAAACGAAGATCGTATGCAAAAGTTACGACCCCGGGAAGTTGATGTACTCACTTACCCAAACGGGGCCCACATGACTTTTGGTGCTTCATCTCCTAGGCTTAGGTTTTTGGATGTTTGGGACTTTTGGCATTCCCATTTATTGTAAAACGACCTTCAGAGCCTCATTGTAATCATCTTCTTTTGAATGCGAGTAGCCATCACATCTCTTCTCAGAGATAAGTTGCCACCATTCTAACGAGTCTTTCACTCTGTATTTTTACAGTCTCTGTACATTTCTATGATTAATAGAAATCGTGTATTGTTGTATATCTGTGTTTATGGTTGTGTCTCTGATACATTTATGTTATATTATTGAATATCTGCAGTATCTCTGTACATTTTTTTATTATATCTCTGCTCTCATTTCGTGCCGAAAATAATCCGGATCAGGGTGATATCCCTCCTTTGCGGGGGTTCGAGGAACATGGTTTTTTCTGATGGTTTTCTATTTCCAGTTAAGGAATTAGGGTTTTTGACTAATACAGGTCATTAGGTTAGCGTTTTGGATGTCGTTGGATCCTATATCTATATTATATTGTAAACAATGTATCATTATGAATGAAGATAGACTATGTTGGTTTTTTCGGTTTCGATTTTGTAATATACCAGATATAAAAAGTATGCAGAACAGAAATAAAATGCTAGAAATGGAAGGATAACAGTAATATAACCAGCATAATCTCCACAATAACATAGAAATGATATAAGAATAACAACAAAAATATCACTTTGATTCAGAAAGCAATGTTCACGGGCCTCTTCGAGGGGGCAACCTCTAGTCGAGCAATGCTCTGTTACAATAATCTCCAAGCTAGGGTTTTCATACCCTCGACCCTTATTTATACTAAATATGTTTATCAAGAGAAGCATTTAGAGGAAGATCCTTCTAGAAGTAGAAGCTTCTATTAGGTCTTCTTACATTCTCCTTATTCTATTTTATTGAAAGGCCTTATTAATATTGACCTTTATTACATCCGAATATATTGATCTACCTATGTGCGAGTTAGGACCCTAACATGTCCGCCCTTGAGATGTGGAAATTGCTGCAAAATGGTAGTTGGTTCCCAAGTGGCATCTGCTGGAGTTGTATCTTTCCACTGGACTAGCACTTCCTTGATGGTTCTTTGATGTAGGTGACGCTCACACTGGTCCAAAACTGCTTCTGGCTGTAGCCAAATGGATCCTTCTTTAGATAACTCGGGAAGGTTGGTTTGAATTTGGCACCTAGTTCCAATCACCTTCTTTAAGCATGAAACATGAAAAATAGGATGTAGCTTCGATTAACTGGGCATAGCTAACTGATAGGAGACTTGTCCCACACACTTGAGAACTGTATAAGGACCATAAAATTTGGGTGCTAGCTTCTGACAATGCTCAGCCTTGAGGGAAGTTTTCTTGTATGGTTGTAGTCGCAGAAACACCTGATCCCCTTCTACAAATATGCGTTCAGAGAGACCTTGATCTGCTTGTTTCTTCATGTGATTATGTGCCATGACCAAGTTCTCTTTAAGGGTACGAAGAATATCCTCTCGAACTATAAGTGTTTGGTCAACCACCTGGACCTTAGAGGTACCCGGTAAGTATGAGAGAACTGAAGGTGGATTCTATACATATATCACTTCAAAAGGAGTCGTGCATGTAGTTGTATGGTAGGAAGTGTTGTACCACCATTCAACTAGGGGTAACCATTGAGCCCACTGATTTTTCTTTTCAGAGGCAAAACACCTCATATATGTTTCCAAACACTTGTTGACAACTTCCATTTGACCATCAGTCTGGTGATGATAAGTTGTGCTGAGATGTAATTGGGTACCCTGTAGCTTACACAGTTCTTGCCAAAAATTTCTTGTGAAAGTTGGGTCACGATCAGAGACAATAGAGTGCGGCATGCCATGAAGCTTGAAGACCTGGTCCATGAAAATTTGAGTCACTGTGGATGTAGCAAATGGGTGTTTAAGAGCATAGAAATGAGCATACTTGGAAAGGAAATCCACAACCACCATTATGACTGATTTATTTCCCGATTTGGGTAAGCCAGTAATAAAGTCCATAGAGATATCCTTCTAAATAGTAGGTGGAATCAGGAGCAGTTGTAGTGTGCCCAGAGATTTTACTGTTTCTCCCTTGTTACGTTGACACACCTCACATTCAGCGAAAAAATTACAGATGTCCTGTTTCATACCATCCTAGAAAAAAGAACGTTTGACCCTGTCATAGGTTTTGGTGAACTAGGAGTGCCTTGCTGTGGGTGTAGCATGAAGCTTGGAAATTACTGTGGATTTAAGCTTTGATTGTTTACTTAAATACAAATGGACTTTGTATCGAAGCTCATCTTGGAGCCAAGAGTACCCTGGGGGAGTTGGAGCATTGGTCTGCAATTGTTGGATCATATGCGAACTTTTGGGATCTTGTAGCCATTCTTGGCGCACAACTTGGAGCCAATCTGGTACAATGAAGGAAAGAGAAAAAATGGATCCTTCTTCTTCATATTTTCGGGACAGTGCATCCACCACCACATTGTCTTTGCCCTTCTTGTAAATGATCTCATAATCATATCCAAAGAGCTTATTCACCCATTTTTGTTGCTTCGGGGAGGAAATGCATTGTTCCAGAAAGTACTTGAGGATTTGATGGTCTGTCTTGATTTGGAAATGTTGCCCCAAGAGATAAGGGCGCCATATATCAACGACATGCAGAATAGCCAACATTTCCTTTTCATAAACGGGTTTGCCCAGATTCCTTTCCGATAGTTTCTTGTTGGTGAAGGCCAAAGGTCGACCCTCTTACATAAGGATAACACCGATTCCTTTCCCCGAGGCATCACATTCCAACACAAAGGTCTTTGTGAAATCAGGAAGGGCCAGAACCAGAGTGGTGCACATGGTCGTCTTCAAGGTTTGAAAAGCTTGAGAAATGGCTGGAGTCCAAGTGAAAGAGTTCTTTTTTAGGAGAGCAGTGAGAGGTGTTGCAATATTTCCATAATTATTAACAAACTTGCGATAATACCCTGTTAAGCCCAAGAATCCACACAATATTTTGAGAGTCTTTGGTTGCCGCCAGTCTTGCATAGCTTCAATCTTTTTTGGATCCACCCTGACGCCATCCTTGCCAACTAGATGACCCAAGTATTCTACTTCCGAGGCACCAAAATCACATTTAGACTGTTTTAGGAAAATTCGGTGCTGAGAGAGTAGATGGAGAACTTGATCCACATGAGTAAGATGGTTAGTCCAGGTTTTTCTATAGATGAGGATATCATCAAAGAAAACTAAGACAAAATGATGGAGAAAGGGATGGAAGACATGATTCATGAGGCTTTGGAAGGTGGAGGGAGCATTACACAAGCCAAAGGGCATGACCAAAAACTCATAGTGGCCCTCATGAGTTCGAAAGGCCGTCTTGGGAATGTCTGCCTCTTTCATACGTATCTGGTGATAGCCAGAGCGAAGATCAATTTCAGTAAAGAATTGGGCGCCACTCAATTCATCCAGGAGGTCATCAATGACATGAATGGGAAATTTGTTTTTAATGGTCAGTTTGTTGAGGGAATGGAAGTCAGGACACATTCTCCAAGAACCTTCTTTCTTCAGGACCATGAATACAGGAGAAGAGTAAGGGCTTGTACTAGGGTGGATAACACCTGCATTAAGGAGTTCCTGGACCATTTTCTCAATTTCATTTTTTTGTGAAAAGGGGTGGCGATATGGATGGATATTGGGAGGAAGGCTTCCAGGTACAAGGGGAATAGAATGATCATGAACACAACAGGAAGGAGGGAGTCCTTGGGGAGTGTAAAATACCATTTGATGTTTATAAAGGAGGGCTTAGAGGTCTTGTGGCATTGGGGGTGTCTTTGTTGCTTGTATGGCATGGAGTTGGGAAATGACACCAGAATGACCTTTTTTGGGCATCTTTTCCATGTGATGGGAACTAATGACCTCAGGTGAACCAACACTGATGCCTTGGAATTTATATTGGTGGCCTTCCTGGTCGAATTGCATGGTTAACGCCTTAAAATCCATGAGAATAGGACCCAAAGTTCTTAGCCATTCTGCACCCAACACAATGTCACAACCATCCATGTCAATAGCAAACATATGGGATTTTAGGTGGTAGTCACTGATTTGGAGACATACATTTTCATAGCACCCTCCACATTTCATGGAAACACCATTGGCAATCATGATTTGGAAATTGTTGATGACATGGATGTAGCAATGGGTTTCTTGGGCAATGTGGTGATGAATAAAACTATGGGTGCTTCCACTATCAACTAGAATGATGACCTTCCAATGCTTGATGTAACCGATTAACTTGAGGGTTTGGGGAGCAGAGAAGCCAGTGAGAGAATTGAGGGAAATGACCAGTTCCACTTCAGGAGGGTCTTAGGGAGGGGTTATGTTAGTGATTTCAGGTGACTCAGACACACGGGGAGTTTCAACATCCTCTTCTAAAATATCCTCAGAGATGGCCATAAAAATATTTTTCTCCTTACACTTGTGGCCTGGGAAATATTCGTCATCATAATTATAACAAAGGACTTTGAGTTGGCGTTCATTCATTTCAGCCCTGGTCAATTTTTGGAACTTTAATGGGGTGGAGGGAGTAGTGGGATTTACAGGTTTAGGGAAAGGGATAAAGGAGGGTTTTCGGTTTTGAGAGGATACAACCTGTTGTGCTTCTTTATCTCTTTTAGTATCCTCCACCCAACTCAAGGGTCGATCCATGAGGACATGGGCCCAAATATCAAACTTGAGGCCACTGATAAAACACTCTCAAAAGAAAGCATCAGTCACGCCCTCTTTTCGAAAAGTCAGGCACTCAAAGGAAACTATGAAGTCTTATGTTGTTCCTAATTGTTTCAACTTTTTCAAACAACCCAAATGGTTGGTGTCCATGTTAAAGCGTTCATAAAGCTCAGTCACAAATTGGGTCCAAGCAATATACCCTTGAAGGGAAGTTTTTCTCCATTGTCACCATTGCCAACGTTCTTGATCTAGATGGAGAACACCATACCGGAGTTTGGCCAAGTCATCTGTAATGCCGTATAAAGAGAAATAATGTTCCATTTGGGTTACCCAACCAGTGGGGTCCGAGCCATCAAATTTGGTCACATCCACCCATGGAAGGCATAGGTCATGTTGAAAGTGATGGGGTTGAAAGGTATGTGAATGGTAGGAATGTTCACCTTCAGTCTTTGGAGGTGCGTCAGAGAAAGGGTCATCTGTAGGGATCTTCAGTTTGGTGTAGAGTGATGAAAAGACAGATTCAAGCTGGGTGGTCAGTTCTTGTTTGACTTCCTCCATTGAGGACTGCATGGTTGTATTTATGGTTGTATTGATGGATGTATTGATGGAGGCAACAACAACACTGATTTGTTTCACTTCTTTTTGGGTCTCTAGGAAACCAACTTGCAAGGTGTTGAAGCGAGCTTCCAGTTCTTGGCTACGGGTATGGGCCATGAGGATGGGTGAACTGAAAAGTGGCGGGCAGGGTCAATTTTTTTTTTGAAAAATGATATGTATGAATGTGATAAGGGAGAAGAGATGAATCCAATGGAATAGGTCTCAAATAATGGTGAAAAAATTTCTAGATTTTTTTTTTATACCTACAGAGTTATACTCCGGTCTGAAGAATACTGCAGTGATGAAATTTCCAAATGTTTAACTAGAAATAAATGTGTATTTACTTGGCAACCCGAACACAATTGCGCGACAATAGATCTTGTCTGTTTTAATTTGTTTATGTTTCTGTCCCCCAAGGGTTAGGTATTTAAGGGTTCTACAGAAAAGGGTTTGCCCTATGTTATAGCTCTTTGATATACGTGTGGGGTCCAACAGTGGTACTTGGCCCAATATCTCAGGGCACTAACTAAGGAGGATAGACCATACCCTTATCCGTACTACCCGACTACACAGGTACTAGAGAGTATCTTCCCAAGTGTTGTTCTCGGTGGCACTATAGAAGTTAGGTAGTCGATCGGTTTATCTAAAGAGGGCTTCAGGAAATCTAGGCCGATTCGTACACAGGTTCTGTCTGATCTGCTACCACTCGAAGGGGTGCCAACAAAGGTTACAAGGGTGGCCAACATATGTGCGCTTAAGAACCACTTGTATTTCCTGCGTGTATGAATCCCTCAACCACGGGTTTATGCATGTAACGACAGATCTCTGTGGCTTAAAGATGTCAGAATATGTCTCTAACCTGGAAAAAAATATCCCACAATTTATGCCAAGGAAAGTGCTCTGATACCACTTGTAATATACCAGATATAAAAAGTATGCAAAACATAAATAAAATGCTAGAAATGACAGAATAACAGTAATATAACCAACATAGTCTCTACAATAACACATAAATGATATAAGAATAACAACAAAAGTAACACTTTGATTCAGAAAGCAATGTTCACGGGCCTCTTTGAGGGGGCAACCTCCAGTCAAGCAGCTCTCTGTTACAATAATATCCAAGCTAGGGTTTTCATACCCTTGACCCTTATTTATACTAAATATTTCTATCAAGAGAAGCATCTAGAGGAAGATCCTTATAGAAGCGGAAGCTTCTATTAGGTCTTCTTACATTCACCTTATTCTATTTTATTGAAAGGCCTTATTAATATTGACCTTTGTTACATCCGAATATATTGATCTACTTATGTGCAGGTTAGGACCCTAACAGGTTTCCAGGGGAAAAATATCTATGTAATGTGTGTATTTTACATTGTATATTTTTTTTTCTTTTATTTAAAATTTGTTTGTAGTAAAATATTGTACAAGGTTAAAATCTACACCTCCTTCAAGGGGAAATGTATATCCCCGCATGGGTAATCCATATCATATCACTTTTTCCTCACAAGTGGTCCCATTAGTGATGATGCCTTTACAACCTTTCATGAGGGGGATATTATCCTACCGGGCAGGGCCATGGTGTCTACCAAAAACCTCCTTAGCATGCAGTCTCTCAAAATCAGTCTTCTCTGGGAGCATGGTCTTATATGCCACAACCAAGGCTCCCTTTTCTAGCCACGCTGAATTTGCCAGATCTGTCAAAATTAACGAACAACCCCATGTGCCATGATCCATGGAATATATGTCACACCATGGTCCTATTGGATAAGCATGGAATATATGCTGAAGGGAACGTTGAAAATATCTCTCCTACTATTGTGATCAACATCTCTTGAACCTATGGCAAGGTTGAGAATGTTTATATCAGTGTGGATTGTTTGCCTGAAGAAATTCAATATTACATCATTTTTTTAAGGAATTCTGAGATGTTCTTTCTTGTTCATATGAATAAATGCCAAGGAACAACCCTAGTATTGTCGAACATGAAATCAATACTTATCTGAAAGCTAAGCCAGTTTGAAAATGGCTTAGAGTTGTGAATCCTAGAAAGGACTTTGCCATTAAGGCAAAGGTGGAGAAGATACTTAATGTTGGATTCATATACTTGGTTCCCTTGACTGAATGGGTATATAATCTCTTTCCTGTGGATAAGAAGCAAGGAACCATCTGTGTGTGTATGGATTTCAAGGATTTGAATAAAACTTGTCCTAAACATAATTTCCCTATGTCATTTATTGAACAAATTATTAATGAGTGTGCGAGTGAAATATTTTCTTTTATGGATTGATTTTCAAGCTACAGTCAGATCTAAATCAACACCGAGGATCAACATAAGTCGACATTCATTTGTCCTTGGGGTACATTTTTATATCGGAAAATTCCTTTCGACCTTAAGAACGTTGGATCAACTTTTCAATGGGAAATGAACTTCACTTTCCATGACCTCAAACATATAGTCAAGGATTATCTAGATGACCTTGTTGCTCACTCTCACAAGAGGGTTGTTCTTCCTACCCATCTTCGGCTAGTGTTTGAAAGATGTTTTCATTATCGTATTCGATTAAACCCTCATAAATGCATCTTTTGTGGTAGGTCAGGACACCTTTTGGGATTTATAGTTCCAATAAAGGGATCATAGTGGACCCGATGAAGGTGGACACAATACTTCGATTTCCTCCCCTGCATAGTATGCATCAACTTCAAGGTTTACAGGGGAAAGATAACTTCTTGCATCACTTTATATCCAACTATGCCAACATCACTAAGGGTTTCATGCATCTCTTGAAAAAGGATACTTTGTTTATATGGGATGAGGGAGCCCATGAGTCCTTTGATGCCATTAATAAATCCCTAGTGTCGACACATCTTCTTAGTCCTCCAGAGTATTGTAGAGATTTCTTGCTTTATATATTCGCGTCTAAAGGGATGGTTGGTATGGTTCTTGTTCAAGAGGATGATGAGCTCTGTGAGAATGTTATCTATTATCTTAGACTAAATCTAATAGGTCCCCACCTTAGGTATTCTTGTGTAGAAAATATAGCCTTAGCATTCATGCACGCACTTCAAAGATTGCACCATTATATATTACTTCGCAAGACTACCATGGTCACCAACGTCAATCCATTTCAATACATCGTGACATGGCGTATCATAGGGGGGAAGTTCAATAAATGGATTGGGATTTTGTGGGATTTTGATCTCGATTTTGTCTCTGAAAAATATAAGAAATAACTAGTATTTGCAGAATAAATGTCGAACTTCCTTAGGAAAGATGAGGATACCTCTTTCAATGACTCATTTTCTGATGAGAAAATTTTCCTTATCTCGTCTTTGAACCCCTAGTATGGAGACATTCTGATATATATTCAAATTCTAAATATTCCCTAGAATCTTTTGATGGATGATCGACAACGTGTATGCCATGAAGCTAAAAACTACCTCATCATCGGTGACATTTTGTATCACCGAGGGGTGGATTTCTGTGTCATTTTTTGACTCAGGAAGAATCTGAAGCCATACTCAATGACTGTAATGGTGGGGTGTGTGGTGGTCATTTATCTGGGCTTGTGAAAGCCCAAAAAATATTGCGAGTTGGTTATTTTTGGTGATCAATTTTTAAAGATTGCATAGAAGCGATCAAGAAGTGTCACCCTTGCGAAGTGTTCACTCGTAATATGCACTCTAATCCTGCCCATGTTCACCCATTCATTATCATTGATCCCTTCACCAAGTGGGGGGTGGATTTAATGGATTGGAACCCAACCTCAGTTGGGGGGCACCATCACATTATCATGGTCATGTACTATTTTACCAAGTGGAATGAAGCCATGCCTACAATGAGATCTTATGGTGAGACTGTAGAACACTTCGTATTAAATAAAATTATAGCTCGGTTTGGAATTCCAAAGGATATTTTCACTAACCATGGAAGTCACTTTGAGAAAACGATGATGATAGATTTGGAATCAAAACTAGGGTTCAAGCAAGATCATTCATCGTCATATTATCCCTAGGAAAATGGCCAAGTGGAGGCCATGAATAAATATCTAAATGCCATTTTGTAAAAAATTGTCAGGCAGAGTAAATGTAACTGGCATGTGATGTTGTACCTTGCTCTTTGGGAATATCGAATCGTATTAAATAATTCCAATGGTTTTTTACCATTCCAATTGGTTCATGGAGTGGAGTCGGTTATCCCCATTGAATGTGAAATTCCTTCTATTAAGTTAGCATTTGATATCCTACCTAACACGACTAATATCGAAGAACACCTTGTACACTTGGAGTAGCTCGATGAGAAACATCGAGATGTCACCATAGCCATCAAGGTGAATAAGTGATGTGTTAAGGTTTAGTATGATAAAAACTTCCTTCCCCGTCAGTACACTGAGGGTGACTTGGTCCTCCTTTACAACCAAGCTAAAGAACCACTGGGGGTATGAAAGTTCAATCCCATGTGGCACAGTCCTTATATAGTGAGACATGTCCTCAAAAAAGGAGCCTATGAGTTAGAGGATTATGAAGGGAACATGCTGAAAGAGACAAAAAATGGGCTCTATCTCAAGAAGTATTATGCTTGAGCCCTCCATCTCGAGCATGAAATTTGTATATTATTGTACTTTAGTGTATATATTTTT
>JZKD02S1716107.1:361551-378072 GCA_000966675.3 Picea glauca | reverse complement strand
TAGTGGGCCTTATTTAATAATATAGTGGACCTAGTCCACCTTACATTGAATGACCTCCACTATTATCACTATGGGCCCTCTGGCCCCCCCCACTACCTCTTTAGCTACCTTACAAAAATCCATAGAGATATCCCTCCAAATAGCAGGTAGAATCGGAAGCGGTTGTAGTGTGCTAGGAGATTTGAATGTTTCTCCCTTGTTGCGTTGACACACATCACATTTAGCCAAAAAATTATGAACGTCTTGTTTCATACCATCCCAGAAAAAATAAAATTTGACCCTGTCATTGGTTTTGGTAAACTCGGAGTGCCCAACTGTGGGTGTAGCATGAAGCTCAGAAAGTACCTTGGATTTAAGTTTTGACTGTTTACTTAAATACAAATGACCTTTGTATCGAAGCTCATCATGGAGCCAAGAGTACCTTGGGGAAATTAGAGAATTGGACTGCAATTGTTGTATCAAATGTGAACTTTTGGGATCATGTATCCATTCCTGGCGAACGACTTGGAGCCAATTTGGTACAATGAACGAGAGAGAAAAAAGGGACCCTTCATCTTCATATTTTCGAGAAAGTGCATCCACAACCACATTGTCGTTTCCTTTCTTGTAAATGATATCATAAACATATCCAAAGAGATTAGTCACCCATTTTTGTTGCTCTGGGGAGGAAATGCGTTGTTCTAGAAAATACTTGAGGCTTTGATGATCTATCTTAATTTGGAAGCATTTCCCCAATAGATAAGGGCGCCAAATATCAACGACATGCAGAATAGCCAACATTTCCTTTTCATAGATTGATTTTCCCAAATTTCGTTTAGACCATTGTTTGCTAGTAAAGGCCAAAGGATGACCCTCTTGCATAAGGACAATGCCAATTCCTTTCCCTGAAGCATCACATTCCAGGACAAAGTTCTTTGTGAAATCAGGGAGAGCCAGGACTGGAGTGGTGCACATGTCCATCTTCAAGGTTTGAAAATCCTGAGCAACTGTTGGAGTCTAGGTGAAAGAATTCTTTTTAAGGAGTGCAGTGAGAGGTGCCGCAATCTTTCCATAATTCTTTACAAACTTGCGATAATAACCTGTTAAGCCCATAAACCCACACAATATTTTGAGAGTTTTTGGGTGAGTCTAGTCTTGCATAGATTCAATCTTTTTAGGATCCACCCTGATGCTGTCCTTGCCAAAAAAATGACCCAAGTACTCAACTTCTGAGGCGCCAAAAGAACATTTATATTGTTTCATTAAAATTTGGTGCTGAGAAAGTAGATGGAGAACTCGATCCACATGAGAAAGATGGTATGTCCAGGTTTTTCTATAGATGAGGATATCATCAAATAAAACTAAGACAAAATGATGGAGAAAATGTCGGAAGGCATGCTTCATGAGGCTTTAGAAGGTGGAGGGGGCATTAAAAAACCCAAAGGGCATGACCAAAAACTCATAGTGGCTCTCATGAGTTCTAAAGGCAGTCGTAGGAATGTCTGCCTCTTTCATACGGATCTAGTGGTAGCCATAACGAAGATCAAGTTTAGTAAAGAACTGGGTGCCACTCAATTCATCCAAGAGGTCATCAATGAGAGGAATGGGAAATTTGTCTTTAATGGTGAGTTTGTTGAGGGAACGAAAGTCAAGAAACATGTGCCAAGAACCTTATTTATTCAGGACCATGACCATAGGAGAAGAGTAGGGGATCATACTAGGTTGGATAACGCCTGTGTTAAGTAGTTCTTAAACCATTTTGTCAATTTCGTTTTTTTGGGAAAAGGGGTGACGATAGGGACGGATATTGGGAGGAAGGATTCCTAGTACAAGGGGAATGGAATGATCATGAACACCACAGGAAGGAGGGAGTCCCCGGGGAGTGGAAAATACCACTTTATGTTTAGAGAGGATGGATTGGAGGTCCTGCAACATAGAGGGTGTCTCAGTTTCTTGTATGTCATGGAGTTGGGAAATAATGTCAGAATGACCTTTTCTGAGAATATTTTCCATGTGATAGGAACTAATGATCTCAGGGGAATCGACGATGATTCCTTGGAACTTATATTGTTGGCCCTCTTGGTCGAATTGCATGGTTAATTTCTTAAAATCCATGAGAATGGGACCCAAAGTCCTTAGTCAGTCTGCACCCAACACAATGTAACAACCACCCATGTCAATAGAAAACATATGAGATTTTAGGTGGTTGTCACCAATTTGGAGACGTGTATTTTCACAGTGCCCTCCACATTTCATGGAGCCACCATTGGCAATCATGATTTGGAAATTATTGACTGCATGGATATAACAATGAGTTTCTTGGGAAATGTGGCGATGAGTAAAATTATGGGTGATTCCACTATCAACAAGAATGATGACCTTCCTATGCTTGATGTAACCAATTATCTTGAGGGTTTGGGGAGAAGAGAAGTCAGTGATAACATTTAGGGAAATGACTGGTTCTACTTCGGGAGGGTCTGAGGGAGGGGTTATGTCAGTGGGTTCAGGTGACTTAGACACAAGGGGAGTTTCAACATACTCTTCCAAAACATCCTCCTAGATGGCCATAAAAATCTTTTGTTCCCTACACTTGTGTCCCGGAAAATATTTTTCATCACAATTATAACAAAGGCATTTGAATTGGCGTTCAACCATTTCAGCCTTGGTCAATTTTTGGATCTTTAGGGGAGTAGAAGGAGGAGTGGGATTTACTAGTTTAGTGCGAGGAATAAAGGAGGGTTTTCGTTTTTAAGAAGAGACAACTTGTTGTGCTTCCTTATCTCTTTCAGTATCCTCCACCCAACTCTATGGATGAGCCATGAGGACATGGGCATGAATCTCATCCTTGAGGCCACTAATAAAACATTCTTGGAAAAAAGCATCAGACATGCCCTCTGTATGAAAAGCCAGTCGCTCAGAAGTAGCTATAAAGTCTTCCACTATTCTAGATTGTTTCAATTTTGTCAAATGGCCTAAATGGTTGGTGTCAATGTCAAAGCATTCATAAATCTCTGCCACAAAGTGTGTCCAAGAAACATACCCTTGACGAACAATTTTTCTCCATTGCCACCATTGCCAACGTTCTTGATCTAGATGGAGAACACCATAGTAGAGTTTGGCCAAATCATCTGTAATGCCATACAAAGAGAAATAATGTTCCATTTGAGTTACCCAACCAGTGGGATCTGAGCCATCAAATTTGGTCCTATCCACATGCGAAAGGTGTAGGTCATGTTGAAAGTGATGGGGAGGAAAATTGTGGGAATGAGAGGAAGTTTCAGCTTCAGTATGCAAAGGTGGGTTAGATAAAGGGGGATCTACAGGGATATGTTGCTTGGTGCATATCATCGAAGCAACAGATTCGAGTTGGGTAGTAATGTCTTGTTTGAGGTCTTCTTTGAGTTCCTTGATTGAGGAGGCGATGGAGGAATGCATGTTTTTATTGATGGTGGCAATATTGGCACTGAGCTATCTCACTTCTTGTTGGGTCTCTGTGAAATTAGATTGCAAGGTACTAAAGCGAGATTCCAATTCTTGGATACGGGTATGGGCCATGATGACGAGGGAACCAAAAAGGGGCGGGTGGGGTCAAAACCTTTTGTTGAAAACTGATAGGTATGAATGTGATAAGGGCGAAGAGATAAATCTAATGGAATTTTTTTTTATTTTTTTTTATGCCCGCAGAGTTATACTTCGGTCTGAATAATACTGTAGTGATGAAATTCCCAACTTCTTAATCAGGAAGAAATGTTTAGTGATTTGGCAACTCGAATACAGGAGACACAATTGTGTGACAATAGATCTTGTCTGTTTTGTTTTTTGTTTCCATCCCCAAAGGTTAGGTATTCAAGGGTTCAACATACAAGGGTTTTCCCTGTGCTATAACTCTCTGATATATGTGCGGGGTCCAACAGTAGTACTTGAACCAATATCTCAGAGCACTAACTAAGGAGGCTAGACCGTGCCCTTAGCTGTACTACCTGACTACCTAGGTAATAGAGAGTATCTTCCCAAGTGTTTTTCTCAGTGGCACTATAGTAGTTAGGTGACTAATCGATTTATCTAAAGAGGGCTTTAGGAAATATAGGATGATCCGTATACAGGTGTTGTATGATCCGCTACCACTCGAAGGGGTACCAACAGGGGTTACAAGGGTGGCCAACATATGTGCGCTTAAGTACCACTTGTATTTCCTATGTGTATGAATCCTTGACCACGGGTTTATGCATGTAATGACAAATCTTTGTAGCTTAAAGACACCAGAATACGTCTCTACCCCGAAAAAAAATTAACCCACAATTTTCTGTCGAGGAAAGTTATTTGATACCACTTGTAATATTCCATATATAAAAAGTATGCAGAACAGAAATAAAATGCTAGAAATGGCATATAAACAACAATATAACCAGAACAACTCCACAACAATACTGAGATGATACCAGAATAACACTAGAAATAACACTTTGATTACTGAGAGCAATGTTCACTTTCCTCTTCAAGGGGGAAACCTCCAGCCGAGTAGAGATCTATTACAATAATATCCAAGATAGGGTTTTCATACCCTCGACTCCTATTTATACTAAACATGTCTATCAAAAGAACCATCTAGAGGAATATCCTTCTAGAAATGGAAGCTTCTATTAGGTCTTCTTAAATTCGACTTATTCTACCTTATTGCTAGGCCTTATTAATATTGACCTTTATTACATCATAATATATTGTCCTACCTACGTGAGGGGTTAGGTCTCTAACAAAACCTATGTAGGTCATTTTAGAGACATGTCACCAGCCACTACAAGTCATGTTGGGGGCAACAATATTGTTAAGAATCCTAGACGAATAAGATGTAAGCCCAAGTTTCCTTGTAATATTTGCAAGGGATATAACCTTGTTAGCATATGGCTTACCTTTACCAATCACTAAGTCTAAATTGTCACCTATATTTGTATTATTCATTTAGGATATTAGCAATATATCCTCAAGTGATGACTAATGAGTTAGTTAAGATTGCCTAGCCTAGTCATCATGCATGATTTTAGGATCTAGAGAAAGTCTCTCTATGAGGTGGCATCACCCATTGTACTATAAATATGTAACATTGGAGTGAATAATTTAAGTGTTGGCTAATATGACTTTTCTGTCGTGTTGTTGTTCTTGTCTATATTTTATCAATTGGTATCAAATCCATGGTAGTCTTATGGGTCTGGTTATTCCATGGTGGAGAAATGGTGATTGGTGAAGGAGGTTCCCCTATGCTTGAAAATAGAGGAGCAACCAGATAAGGGAAATAGAAACGAAGTTGCGTATGCCAATAGACTGCATATTGAAGAGTCAACAAATAGTGAGATGAAAAAAATAAAATAAGAGAATCTTAGGCCGAGAGGTTTATGAGAAAATGATTTCTCTAGCATTGAGCAATATTGACAAGTTCATCGTTCATTGAATATTTTGGGTTGATTGTTGACCAAGATTGGTAGCCTACGTATAGATGATGCAAATCAGAAGGAAGGGGAGCGATTAAAGTTGCGAACGATGAGACCCTTTGATTGGATAAGTTAGTCGGGGAAATCAAACGAATATGTTGGGAGAATAACCATGTGGAGATTCTGAAAATGTGGTTATCATTCGAAGGAGAATCTATGCAGACAAAAAAAAAAAAAAAGTCAAGCAAAAGAGGTGCTGCAAGACAAGGACAATGAATTCATTTGAGATCTACAATTGGAGGCATGTCGATGTGGTGTTGGAGATCTGTAGAAATGGATTTTCTCTTTGATGTTGTTTGCTTTAGGCAATTTGGTGAATGCACTCTCAATTCTTGGGCACGAGATCCTGCGGTGTCAGAAACCCTAGTCTTGCTACAAGGTCTACAACGCCATAAGACTCCAAGAGTTCACTAGCAAACCCTGCGATTTGATCCACGACATCTGGAAATTTGATTGGAAGTTGTAATTAAAGGAAGATATGAAGGTTCACGCATAGCAGGAATACACACCCACTAGGCAACCCAGTGTGCATCCGTTCAACGAAAAATAAAGGTAAACAATTTTTTTAAAGGTTTTATTCCACATACAATCATTTTGTTGAATATTCTCCTATATCCACTAGAGGCGTATAGAATCGAATCAATTCAGATAGGTCCGTACACTATGACAATGGCTCTGTGGATGGATATTCTGGCAATAGTGTATTGTGGTGAATAGAGAAACCAACGATCTATCTTCAGACCAACGACCACCTACCACCGCTCTATTCACTAATCCACCTGTCTTCAAAACAATTATTTTGTTTAAAGTTCTTCTTCATATCTGAGACTACATTGGACAGAGAATAAAAAGAGCCATCATTGAGAAGGGACTGCGCTCGACATTTTCTTAAGCTAACAGTTTGATTGCGGTTGTGGGTGTTGTGGGTTTAGTTTAAAATTTGACACATGCCCTAGATCGACCATTACCCTCAAAACATGCCTTATTTCGGCCTGAAATCCTTAGTTTGTGCCATACGTGCCCCAGATCAGTAGAAAACATTGTAAATGATATTCATTCTCTCCAAATGCAGATCGAAGTTCTCTCTCAAGACTGGTGGATATCGGTGGCTCTAGTCATTGCGTGTAGGTGTATGAATTAGCAAATTCATTCACAACCTATTGCAAGTTTGCAATTTAGTTATCACAGATCTACCTCCATGGATCTACTCATTTAACTACAATCATATTGAAAACAAGAAGATACCATAAAATTCAACAACTAGATCATGGTTGTCTTTTATTTCCAGTAATTTTCTCTAAAAGGCGAGAGAGAAGCGGATCTGTTGGCTTAATGATGCATGGCTTTATGAACATCGATGCAAAGGGTTCCTGTCTGCGATCCACATGCAAAGCCTCCAGTTTACGGTGATTGCTGGTACAACTATACTTCAGAGGATATATCAAGAGAAGACAAGAAAATGAGACTCCATGAGGCACTTGGTGAAATGACATCTTGGTTCAAAAGGGCCTTGGTAGTGGCACCTGTATGCCAGATTTGTTGTGCTAGATTTTCTAGATTTATTGTGAAATATTCAAGCATGGAAGTGTATGGGCACCTAATTTTGATAGAGCACTGACATTGAGAACTGGAGTAAATTGTAAAATCATTTATTATGTAAATAGGGGATGAGTGTTAAGAATTAATTTTATTTGGGAGATGTCATAAGAAAGGTATATCCATAAGGAAGAACATATTTATGTTCTTTTTGAGATGTGATGACAAAGATTGTAATTGAAAACTGAATTGCTCTTAGGTGTAAGAGCTCATTGTATTAAGAATAATTAAAGTTCATTTTTTCTGGTGTTGAAGTGTCCTAGATCCGCCCGAAATTGAATAAGGGAATATTAGGTACACCTTGTGTAGTGTGTTGTGGTGAAATTTTCATGGTTGTCTTATGAGTTAATTTACGTCTAGTTTTTGATGTTATCCCACATACATGGAGTATAAATAAGGACACAATTAATGTCATCCAGTACAAGCAATCAAAACACATGTAATCAAGCAACAACAAATAATATTGAAGCAATGCACAAATCAAGCTTGTAATGGAAGGATAATTGGACATGACTTGGAGTCGAAGAATCATCAAATCTGAAGATCAATTCATCATTGAAAGCTGATTTATGTCTAGTTTTGACATTATCACACACGCATGGAGTACAAAGAAGGTTAATGAAATCAATGGACATGATTAATACCATTCATGCACATGCAGTCAAAGCACCTGCAATCAAGTAGCCACGAAGAACATTCAAGCATTTTAATTGTCAACATCAACATTCAACAATGATTCTACATCAATCATAGAAAGGGAAAATCAAGTAAATGAAACATTATTAAGGATAAAAATTTGCAGATCATTTACTACTTGCAAAAGTTTTTTGTAAGTGTCAAATCAAATCAAATTAAGTTATTGTAATTTTTGGGTGCATTCTCGGTTGAGCCCGACACCCTAGAGTCATTTTGAGTTGAAATTTTGATAAGGTTGAGTGTTAAAACTCAAATCATTGTAATACTTTGGGATGCATTTTCGGTGGTAACCAACATCCTCAACTTCCTGGAAGCAAGTTCAAGTGAGCGTGAATAGCAAGCGAGCATGAAGTTCAAGCGAGCGTGAATTGCAAGTGAGCGTGAATTTCAAGCGAGTGATTCAAGTGAGTGAGTTGCAAATAAAAACCTTCTTCTGTCGAGTGAAATTGTAATCAGGATCTACCTTCACAAGGAGACCTCACTTAGTGTTTTTGAAATGGCTCGAAGTCTCGAATTATTAGAGTTACTGAACACTCTCATAAACACCACTTAAGACAACACAGTGATATTGAACAAAGAAACTCTTCAATCAGTGCTAACTTGTTTGCAAGTGACGCAAGCTAAAGTTAAACTTCTTCAATATCTATCCCAGCTATTGAATGATGAGTCGATAGATCTCAAAAATCATCATCCAGTGAAGTGTTCTGAACTAGTTTTTGTTCAACACAACCCTCTCTATGATGATAATGATGATGATGATGCTTTTGATTAACAGTCAGTGAAGGAACAACACAGTGATACAACTTCAGAATCAGCTTCAGACGAAGTTGAATCTATTCATGAACCTACAATTCAAGAGTTTTCTTTTGATTTCAGTGAAGAAAACCTTTCAATGATGCATCAACATGCAGTAAATCCACTTCCATGGATTTCAAATCAACAGGTTCATAATAGTCTTTCCAATCCCATCATCAGACTTTGGGAAGAAATAATCTACAACAAGAATAGAATAGGACTTGGATATGACAAGGAAGTTACCTGTCATATTCCCGATTATTCCATACCAATCAAGTTCCATAGTGTTGGATTCCTTCAAGAAGATTCACTTTCACCTATTCCAGTTCAGCATCAGAATGATAAGTGCCAACATTGTAATCAAGTTGGTCACAAGGAGAATCATTGTTTTGATCTCCATCCTTTCCAGCATTGTGGTAAGAATAACCATTCTTCAGACAGATGTTCAATGCTGAAGAAACATGCAAGATTGAAGATTCACTATGAGTGGATTGATCCTTGGAAATGGTCATCAACAACCAAGTGATTATATAAGTCTTATTGTAGAATTCAATCTCAAGTAAAGACCAATCTTGTATCACATAACATTTTTGTACCTCACATAAGTGGTCCCCTTATGGTGTAGCTTTCAAGCATGGCCCTCATGGGATGAGATAACATGTGGTTTTTTCTGCATGCCCACTTTGTTTTGTACTCAAATGGAACAAGTATGGTACTCTCTTGAGCCTAGAAGGGGGGAGTAAAATGAAGAAAATCTCATGCACTTTAAGGGGGGGAGTTCAAAATTCCAATGAATATGGTTCATGAAACCACTTATGGTCTCTCCTTTCAGTTGAAAAAGGGGGTAATTGATTATGGAATTGAAGATGGCTGTCAGACAGAAAGTTTCGACAACAACAAACATCAAGTATGCCAGATGGGCATGAAATTTGCCAAATGGGCAACTAAGGTCTGTAGATGACAGACTTTGGCAAAATTATGGTTCAATAAGTTTAATTTGAATCATATAGATTTTGATTTTGAGAGCAATGATGTGAACATTTGGTTCACATTGATGGTCATTCGACCTAGTAGAGGACAAGAGGATCCTTTTGCATTGCATCTTGGCATTTAGTTGAGTTGTTAGGCATTTTCAGGGATGTGTCGGACTAGAAGCTGATTCGCTTCTCTTGGTTCGCTCTCATCAGATTGGATTTTACATTAAGTAAACAATTTTCATGCATCCTAGCTCACATGATTACATTGTGAGATTTTCTAGAGATGGTAGGCTTTGACAAGATTATGGTTCAATGACTTGCAATTGAATCATACACATGATACATTGGGATGCTATAGGACACCTAAAAGTGTCAAGATTGGTTAGTGGTTATCCAAAAACCATCAGATACATGGTATCAATTGGTCAGTGGTTATCCCAAACCACATATTCAGAGAGCACTTTCAATGATACACTGATAGTAGAGTGGTAAAACTACATGTTCACCAATTAGCAAAAAACATCAGATTCTTCTATCTCAAATACTTGGCAAAATGATCAAATTCTTAAGCAATCAGGGAATGTTCAGATATTGCAGTTGTTCACTTCCATATCTCATCTCTCTTCCAGTTCATTTCAAATGAACATGTTCAACATCCAGATTGGTGGTTTTTCAGGCAGTTCTTCATTGAGGCTCAACTCAAGAGTTTCAGTATGAAGACTTGGAATTGATACCAGTTTATGCTTTATTGCTGGTATTATTGATCGGACTTGTGATTGAGGAGGGGATTGTTAGACTATGGCTTACCTTTACCAATCACTAAGTCTAAATTGTCACCTATATTTGTATTATTCATTTAGGATATTAGTAATATATCCTCAAGTGATGACTAATGAGTTAGTTAAGATTTCCTAGCCTAGTCATCATGTGTGATTTTAGGATCTAGAGAAAATCTCTCTATGAGGTGGCATCACCCATTGTACTATAAATATGTAACATTGGAGTGAATAATTTAAGTGTTGGCTAATATGCCTTTTCTACCATGTTGTTGTTCTTGTCTATATTTTATCAAACCTTACTCATCTATACGTTGTTATTCCTATGGTACAAAGAGTGTGGTCCTTGTCTAAAGCTCCTTCTAGTCCTGATTCATCTTTGGTTTCCTAGAAACCAATTCAATCGGTGGTTGATGTAGTCGTTGGCCTGATGAAATATTTGGTTGATCCCACTCTTCTTTTGGAGGGTGATGTGTCTCTTGACCATGTTGTATTTCATCCTATTAAACCGGTGGTTGAGGAAGTGGTTTCACTAATACAATCTTTGCTCGATCCCACT
This sequence comes from Picea glauca, assembly GCA_000966675.3. Classification (NCBI taxonomy): domain Eukaryota; kingdom Viridiplantae; phylum Streptophyta; class Pinopsida; order Pinales; family Pinaceae; genus Picea; species Picea glauca. The sequence goes on along the minus strand of JZKD02S1716107.1, from coordinate 367,211 downwards.
CTTCTTTTGGGGAGTGAAGCATATTTCAACTATGTATTTAGCATTTCTAGTTCGGTACCTTCATAACAAGGGGGAATTACACTCTCTTTGAGTATTCTCCCTCCAAGTCCTAGGATGGTTTCCTTTTATTGGAAATATATTATTGATCCTCATATTCATTCTTCTACATCTTTCCAGATAATGGTTAAGGTTAATTCAATAGACATTTATCAATCTATTGTAGATGAAGGAGCCTCTGCAAGTATTTTATCCTCAGATAGGCAAGCTTTAGGTTGTCCTAAGGTTGTGTTAGATACCAGTTAGTTTTTTTCTTCTGAAATGAGACATAGTGAATGTTTGGGGATTCTTCCTTAGTTTCCTATTACGTTAGGTGGGAAAAATATCCTAGTTTATTTCTTATTGGTGTCAGGCCCTTTGTATTTCAATATCCTTCTTGGGCATGATTATGTGTATGCTATGAATGTTTTGGTGCCTACGCTCTTTTGTGTGATGAATTTTCCTCACAATGGAAGCATTTCCATTATTGATCAACTTCCATATGATAATAACCATCATAGTTTGACTCTAGCTCAGATTTCTCCTTTGTATGTTACTAGTGTTTGAGTAGAATCTTCCTAGACACGGGTGAATTATGTGGTGTCTTATCCTCAGTGTTCAATTGCTTCTAAGAAGGAATAATTACAATCATGCTTTCCTTCTCAAGACAAGGTCTCAACAACTGATCAAGTGTTGTATCCAATGGGGGCATGGGATCCCTTTCTTTCCCCTTTTGGCTTGAGTAATCTGGCACTTCATTTTGAGTCCGCTCTTTATATTTGTGAGACCTTGAGTCCTAATTTACTAGATGTCAAATTTCCTTCATATAAGGATATCCTTGAAGCTATGATGATGGATTTTCGACCTCTTCCTCAACTATAATATTTACAGGTTGGTTATCGAAGAAACCCTTGTCCTAAGCCTAGAAATGGGCTCTACCTAGAGAAGTAATATGCATAAGCTGCAAGGTTGTGAGGTGCTCTAGACATATTGTACTTTTAGGGTTTCTTGTTTTTGAATTTTTCTATTCCATACACATGTTATTATCATAGGTTTTTGTATTGGATTTATTAACTTCTGGGTGAGTGTTGTTGGTCATATATATAGAACTTTGGAGACCTTTTTCTTTGGTATCTTTTAATCATGTTGATCCATTCCAAGAGGTAATGATCTTGAAACTGGAATATAGGTTAGATTTTCCCCTACATGTATTTTTTCATTAGTCATTTCTTGTTTCATTTGGTCTCAAGATCGAACCCACTAATTTGCGACATGGAACCTTCTTTGTTGTTTATAAGTGTTGTAATTCATGTGAAAGAGCCTACCATTCATGGGTTCTCTAGTTAGAACCTTGTTTGTAGTTTAGGTCCCATGATGAAGTAATTTCATAGGAGGGCATATATATGGCTTAAATGTATATGGTATTACCCCAAGGGGGGGCATATATGGGCCAAAATGTACATGTAAGGTGTAAATATATATGTAATAGGGTCGGCCTAGTAGTAAAGGGGCCTCATGTGCAAGTGTGAATAGTTATATAGAAGAGATTATGTATTCATTATTAGAGAGGTGAATTGTGATGTATAAACGTATTTGGTTATTTGGAGGGGGTTCCCCTATTTTTTAAGGAGTTATTGTGTAAATTATCTATCTTGGAGTTTTTCTCCACACTCACATTTTGTACATGGTGTGTACCTCTTCTATTTTATGATATTATGAGAATTTGGATCATTACATTTGGTATCGGAGCATGGATCCTAGAGTTTTTCTTCCTCAATATAGTCATTTTGTCCTTTTCTCTATAAATTTTCTCGGATCCACTTCAAAAGGAGAAACCTAGAGAGTATTTAGAATAATTATCATAATACACTTGGTACGAATTTGATATTCTAAGTCATCAGAATTTAGGAGATACACTTTGTGGAAGATAGGGTATCTGAGTATTCCTATTAACTAGTCTCAAACATGTGTTCAAGGTAAAACACTCATAACTTTTTTATAGAAGATCAAAATTTTGTGTGAAAAATTTCATTGGAACAAGCATAGTCATTAATATTTATGGTACAATTTTTGGAATCCGATATCAAATATTGTGTGTGGTACATTGCACATGTTCTCTCTCTTGGAAAGGCCAAAAATAAGAAATGTGTGGGGAAGTTACCACAACTTCCACTTGGATCATCCAATTTTTCTCAGACATGTGGCATTGAACAAAGGAAATATCATAGGATTAAATGTCGCAATTGCAGACTCAAAAGGGATGAAATTGCAAAGATACATTATAAGGAAGGTTGACTAGGAGGACAAACTCCAAATCATGGTTTTCAAAGGTATGTCACTTAAAACTATCATAACTTTTGATTGGGATGTTTGATTGAGCTGATTAAAAAACTGTTGGAAATATAAAACATACAAGATGATATTGGAACAAGGATTATAACTATTTGAGACATTTATTATTAATATATTGAGGTTGGAAGTTAAGGATTCGAGTTAGAACTCAATTAAGAATCAATAACAACACCTAACTTTAGTGGATATGAAGATAAAAATGAAATCAGGCCCATGGAATGGTTGGCGATGGTAAAGAAAGATCATATAAGGACTAGTATGATTGCTTGTTGGGAATAGTTTTATTTTTTTGGTGGAGCTCATAAGTGGTGGAGAAGCCTTGATGAAGATACTAGAATTCACTCCACATGGGAAGAATTTGAAAAACCCTTCTAAGAAAAATGGATTAGGAGATACAAAAAAGGAGGAATTGTATAGAATCAAATATGAATTAAAACAAGAAAATGAAGAGATTAAGAAGAAGGGTGAGGACATATCTAATATACGATCCCTTAATTAATCACTCATTAAATAGGTTAAGAAATTAAAGCAAGAAAAGAGTAGTAAATTGAAGTGGGAAAAGGATGAGTCAAGGGAAGATTTAAAAAAGAAATATGAAGAGATATTTAGATTATGAAACCATAATAAAAATTATTGGATGAGGTTAAAATATTGAAAGAAGAAAAGAATAATTATCAAAATAAATAAGAAATGAGGATCTTAGATGAAGAATCTACCAAAATACTTTAAGAGGAAATATGCAACAAGGATAAGGAATCCCTAAATACCGATGAGGCAAAATTAGAAATGTAATCCAAAATTGAAGAAGGACGTTAGAATTTGATAGATGGGGTCACATTGCAGCTTCAAAATGAGAAAGAAGGTAATATTCAAGAAGGTCACCAGAAGATACTTGAAGAAGTTGAAATCCATCTAGAGTATGTACATGCCAAATCTGATGGTATTATCTCCAAGACTATAACAAGCAAAGATAAAGTAAGGAAGATAGAGGATTACATTGTCTCTGAAAATAATATGCAGGAAATTCACATGCAGCATGAAGAAAAACCATCAAAAGTGGAATCATATCGACACCCTCATTACCAAGAAACATTTCAAGGAAGACAAGAAGGTCGATATCAACATTATCAAGGAAGAGGATGGAATACTTTTCAATATTCATGGAACAAGGCATCACCAAAATACTCTTCAACAAGATATTATCAGAGACAAACAACCACTACAAATTGGAGAAGCTTCAACAACAATACATGGAATCAACAAAAAGAAAATTATGTAACAACTAGCCACCAAGGATTATGACCAAAAATAATTTATTTTGGATGGATAGATCATCAACAATGGAATGAAGAAAGCAGGAACATAAGAAAATCATATCACTTGGTTTCATCACATGTGAATCCTTTAATTGTAAAGTCCAAGGACAAATGTTTTTGAAGGAGGGTACTATGTTATGACCCAATGGGGGCATATATATGGCTAAATGTATACGATATGACCCCAAGGGGGGCATATATGGGACTAAATGTACATGTAAGGTGTAAATATATATGTAATAGGGTTTGCCTAGTGGTAAAGGGGCCTCATGTGAAAGTGTGAATAGCTATATATAAGATATTATGTATTCATTATTAGAGAGGTGAATTGTGATGTATAAATATATTTTTTTATTTGAAGGGGGTTCCCCTATTATTTAAGCAGTTATTGTGTAACTTATCTATCTTGGATTTGTGCTCCATGCTCACATTTTGTACATGGTGTGTAATTCTATTATTTTATGATATTATGAGCATTTGGATCATTAGAGCAAGTGTTGTTGGTCATATATACAGAACTTTCGAGACATTTTTCTTTGGTACCTTTTTATCATGTTGATCCAAGAGGTAATGATCTTGAAACTGACATATAGGTTATATTCCCCCCTTCATGCACTTTTACATTAGTCATTTCTTGGTTCATTTGGTCTCAATATCTACCCCACTGAGTTGCGACATGGAACCTCCTTTGTTGTTTAGAGGTGTTGTAATTCATGTGGTAGAGCCTACCATTCATGGGTTCCGTAGTTAGAACTTTTTTCATAGTTTGGGTCCCATGATGAAGTAATTTCATAGGGTCGAGATCCCTATTTAGTCCCACCATGACTTTATGTTGAAGCCGCATAACTTCTTCTCATTCTTGTTATGGCCAATACCCTATGGGGCTCCATCATTTATGTGCTCATTTGTGATACTACATTGCATTTTATTTCTTGTACTTTTGAGCCTAATGTTATCTTTATCTTGTTGTTGTTTATCCTTTTATTATGCATTCTCATCATTTTTTATCCTTTGAAATCCTTTCCTTTGCGACTTGACACCTTTATCCCTGGAGGAAAATTTCTCTTGAGTGTCCATATACTGCACATGCTTCATTGCATTGACCATAGATATGTTCCTTGTGCTTGGAACTAGTTTTCTTGTTCACGACAATTGTTTCCTCCATTGTATTATAGCATTATTTTACTCTTTTTAGGGATTTCATAATATCAAAAAGATAAAAAAATAAAATAATAATAAAAATTCATTGGAAAGAGTCTTCTTTACCATTATTGGAAGCAATCTGGTCGCCTCTAAACAAAGAAATGCTTTTTGAGTCTAGTATCAACAATTTGGGTTAGTATGACTTTAGGAAACTGAACCAGTTACACAGAGTTTTTAATCCTCTGACTGGTTATTCTTCAAGTCACTATGGATATTTTGTCATGTCCTCCTGCATCACAGGCTTATATCAATGTTCATTTTCATTCTATGCTTCCTAAGTCACATATTGTGTCATGTTTTTATTCAGAGAAAATTTTATCATGTATAGTCCATTCTCATAATTCTTGGCTTTGAAAGTTGTCCTTACCCCATGTCAAGTACATATCATAATCAAAACTATATTTTTCCCATACTTGTGTTGTTATGGAAGGTCCCCATTGACTTCCTTCCAATAGGTTAATCTATTATCGACTATGAAAAATTACTCCGAGAGTTTGATCTAGATTCACACCCTGGGCCTATTTACATCATTAATAGGTAACCTTGTGTTCAACAGAATGAATTTCATCATTGGTCACTGACTGAGTGGTTTCCTTTGTGTTCGACAGCAAAAAAATTATTCATACATAATTACCTTGGATTCCATTTATCCCCATTGGTGGTTTATTCTCCTTTTTCGGTAGTATTCATTATTGGATGTTATTTAGAGAGTCTTTTTTGTACCTTATTTACATATGGAGCATGCGAGAGATG
>JZKD02S1716107.1:299311-324714 GCA_000966675.3 Picea glauca | reverse complement strand
CACATCACATTCAATGACAAATTATAGATGTCCTGTTTCATACCATCCAAGAAAAAAGAACGTTTGACCCTGTCATAGGTTTTTGTGAACCTTGAGTGACCCGTTGTGGGAGTAGCATGAAGCTTAGAAAGGACCGTGGATTTAAGATTTGATTGTTTACTTAAATACAAATGGCCTTTGTATCAAATCTCATCATGGAACCAAGAGTACCCTGAGGGAGCCGGAGCATTGGACTACAATTGCTGGATCAGATGTGAACTTTTGGGATCTTGTAGCCATTCTTGGTGAACTGCTTGGAGCCAATCTGGTACAATGAAGGAAATAGAAAAAAGGGATCCTTCATATTCATATTTTTGGGAAAGTGCATCTGCCACCACATTGTCTTTGCCTTTCTTGTAAATGATCTCGTAATCATATCTAAAGAGCTTAGTCACCCATTTTTGTTGCTCCAGGGAGGAAATGCGTTGTTCCAGAAAATACTTGAGCCTTTGATGGTCTGTCTTAATTTGGAAACATCGCCCCAATAGATAAGGGCTCCATAGATCAACGACATGTAGAATAGACAACATTTCCTTTTCATAGATGGATTTGCCCAGATTCCTTTCAGATAGTTGCTTGCTGGTAAAGGCCAGAGGTCGACCCTCTTGCATAAGGATAGCACCAATTCCTTTCCCTAAGGCATCACTTTCCAACACAAAGGTCTTTGTGAAATCAGGAAGGGCCAGAACTGGAGTGGTGCACATGGCCATTTTCAAGGTTTGAAAAGATTGAGTTGTGGCTAAAGTCCAGGTGAAAGAGTTCTTTTTGAGGAGAGTAGTGAGAGGTGATACAATCTTTCCATAATTCTTAACAAACTTGGAATAATAATCTGTTAAGCCCAGAAATCCACACAATATTTTGAGAGTCTTTGGGTGTGGCCAGTGTTTCATAGCTTCAATATTTTTTGGATCCACCCTAACACCATCCTTTCCAACCATATGACCCAAGTATTCTACTTCTGAGGTGCCAAAATCACATTTAGACTATTTCAGGAAAAGTTGGTGCTGAGAGAGTAAATGGAGAACTCAATCCACATGATTAAGGTGGTCTGTCCAGGTTTTTCTATAGATGAGGATATCATCAAAGAAAACTAAGACAAAATGATGGAGAAAAGGATGGAATATATGATTCATGAGGCTTTGGATGGTGGAGGGGGCATTACACAAGACAAAGGGCATGACCAAAAAATCATAGTGGCCCTCATGAGTTCTAAAGGTAGTATTGGGAATGTCTTCCTCTTTCATACGTATCTGGTGGTAGCCCGAGCGAAGATCAAGTTTAGTAAAGAATTGGGTGCCACTCAATTCATCCAAGAGGTCATCAATGATAGGAATGGGAAATTTGTCTTTAATGGTCAGTTTGTTGAGGGCACAGAAGTCAGGACACATTCTCCAAGAACATTCTTTCTTCAGGACCATGACTACAAGATAAGAGTAGGGGCTCGTACTAGGGCGGATAATGTTTTCATTAAGGAGTTCTTGGACCATTTTTTCAATTTCATTTTTTTGTGAAAAGGGGTGGCGATACAGATGGATATTGGGAGGAAGGCTTCCAGGTACAAGGGGAATGGAATGATCATGAACACCACAGGAAGGAGGGAGTCCTTGGGGAGTGGAAAATACCATTTGATGTTTAGAAAGGAGGGCTTGGAGGTCTTGCGAGACCGAGGGTGTCTCTGTTTCTTGTATGGCATGGAGTTAGGAAATAACACCAGAATGACCTTTTTTAAGAAGATTTCCATGCAATGGGAACTAATGATCTTAGGAGAACCCATGATGATGCCTTGGAATTTATATTGGTGGACCTCCTGGTCGAATTGCATGGCTAATTCCTTAAAATCCATAAGAATGGGACCCAAAGTCCTTAGCCAATCTGCACCCAACACAATGTCACAACTGCCAATGTCAATAGAAAACATATGGGATTTTGGGTGGTAGTCACCAATTTGGAGATGCACATTTTCACATCGCCCTCCACATTTCATGGAACCACCATTGGCAATCATGATTTGGAAATTGTTGAGGGCATGGATGTAGCAATGAGTTTCTTGGGCAATGCAACAATGAATAAAATTATGGGTGCTTCCACTATCAACCAGAATGATGAGCTTTCGATGCTTGATGTAACTGATTAAATTGAGGGTTTGGGGAGCAGAGAATCCAGTGAGAGCATTGAGGGAAATGACCGGTTCTACTTCGGGAGGGTCTGAGGGAGGGGTTATGTCAGTGGTTTTAGCTGACTCAGACACAAGGGGAGTTTCAACATCCTTTTCTGAAATATCCTCAGAGATGGCCATAAAAATCTTTTGTTCCTTACATTTGTGGCCCGGGAAATATTTTTCATCATAGTTATAACAAAGGCCTTTGAGTTGGCATTCAACCATTTTAGCCCTGGTCAATTTTTGGATCTTTAGTGGGGCGGAGGGAGTAGTTGGATTTACGGGTTTAGAGAGAGGGATGAAAGAGGGTTTTCAGTTTTGAGAAGATACAACCTATTGTGCTTCTTTAGTTCTTTTAGTAGCCTCCACCCAACTCTGAGGTCGAGCCATGAGGACATGGGCCCAAATATCCTCCTTGAGGCCACTGATAAAACACTCTCGAAAAAAGGCATCGGTCATGCCCTCTGTTTGAAAAGATAGGTGCTCAAAGGAAGATATAAAGTCTTCTACTATTCCTAATTGTTTTAACTTTGTCAAACGACCCAAATGGTTGGTGTCAATGTCAAAGCATTCATAAATCTCAACCACAAAGTGTGTCCAAGCAATATACCCTTGATGAAAAGTTTTTCTCCATTGCCACCATTGCCAACGTTCTTAATCTAGATGGATAACACCATACCGGATTTTGGCCAAGTCATATGTAATGTTGTATAAAGACAAATAATGTTCCATTTGGGTTACCCAACCAGTGGGGTCTGAGCCATCAAATTTGGTCACATCCACCCGCGAAAGGCATAGGTCACGTTGAAAGTGATGGGGCTGAAAGTTATGGGAATGAGAGGAATTTTCACCTTCAATATGGGGAGTTGAGTCAGGGGAAGGGTTATCTATAGGGATATTCAGTTTGGTGCAGAGTGATGAAAGAACATATTCAAGCTGGGTGGTCAGTTCTTGTTTGAATTTCTCCATTGAGAACTGCGTGGTTGTATTGATGGTTTCAAAATTGGCACTGAGTTGTTTCACTTTTTGTTGGGTTGTAATGAGACTAGATTGCAAGGTATTGAAGCGAGCTTCCAATTCTTGGCTATGGGTATGGGCCATGAGGACGAGGGAACTAAAAAGGGGCGAGTGGGGTCAGAATATTTTTTCGAAAAATGATATGTATGAAGGTGATAAGGGAGAAGAGGTGAATCCAATGGAATAGGTCTCAAATAATGGTGAAAAAAATTCCAGACTTTTTTTTTTTTTCCTACACCTATGGAGTTATACTCCAGTCTGAAGAGTACTGTAGAGATGAAATCCCCAAATGATTAACCAGGAAGAAAAGTGTAGTGATTTGGCAACCCGAACACAGTTGCACAACAACAGATCTTGTCTATTTTAATTTGTTTATGTTTCTGTCCCCCAAGGGTTAGGTATTCAAGGGTTCTACAAACAAGGGTTTTCCCTATGCTATAGCTCTCTGATATATGTGTGGGGTCCAATAGTAGTACTCGGCCCAATATCTCAGGGAACTAACTAAGGAGGATAGACTGTAACCTTAGTTGTACTACCCAGCTACCCAGGTTCTAGAGAGTATCTTCCCAAGTGTTGTTCTCGGTGGCACTATAGCAGTCACGCGATCGATCGGTTTATATAAAGAGGGATTTAGGAAATCTAGGTCGACCCATACACAGGTTTTGTCTGATGCACTACCACTCGAAGAGGTACCAACAGGGGTTACAAGGGTGGCCAATAGATGTGTGCTTGAGAACCAATTGTATTTCCTATGTGTATGAATCCCTCAACCGCGGGTTTATGTGCGTAACAATAGATCTATGTGGCTTAAAGACACCAGAATATGTCTCTACCTTGGAAAAAAATTACCCACAATTTCTGCCAAGGAAAGTTCTCTGATACCACTTGTAATATACCAGATATAAAAAGTATGCAATAGAGAAATAAAATGCTAGAAATGGAAAAATAACAGTAATATAACCAGCATAATCTCCACAATAACACATAAATGATATAAGAACAACAACAAAAATAACACTTTGATTCAAGAAGCAACGTTCATGGGCCTCTTCGAGGGGGAAACCTCTAGTCGAGTAGCGCTCTATTACAATAATATCCAAGCTAGGGTTCTCATACCCTTGACTCCTATTTATACTAAATATGTCTCTCAAAAGAAGCATCTAGAGGAAGATCCTTTTAGAAGCGGAAGCTTCTATTAGGTCTTCTTACATCCGCCTTATTCTATTTTATTGAAAGGCCTTATTAATATTGACCTTTATTACATCCGAATATATTATTCTAGCTATGTGCGGGTTAGGACCCTAACATCATGAGGTAACATTTTATTATGATTTCCCTGTAGGCCACAATCCTGTTGGGTTTCCCTTTTCGGGATTTTCTCATTGAGATGAAAGTTATCATTGTTTTGTGTTTTCTCTAAATTCCATATCCCATAACCCTAACAAAGTCACCTTTTTATTCCATTTTTATAGAACAATGTTCTGTATTATTTGTCTCGAAACTCATACCCTAGAAGCCTATCAAACTTTTCCTAGCAGTCTTTTCCCATCGAGGTCATTTGATAACTTCACAAAAAAGCTTTCCCAAAGTTTGTATCCCACAAGTTTTGGGGGAGAACCTTTGTGTACTTTTCCCGTCAGAGTGGTGAATTAGCCTTGTGATAATATTCCCACAAGCCTATTAGGTTTATCTCTTTGGAATTTTAAGGTATCAAATATCCTCCCCGCAATACTTCATCCCGCAAGCCTGTTTCTGCAAGAATGCTTATACTATACCTTTTCCACCTGTGAAATGATTGAATTTAATGCATTAATGGTTTGATGGTAAGTTAAAGAAATGCATAGTATAGACTTGATGGATTATTCAATAGAAATTATTACTTAAAGTGTATGGCTTAATGTACATCAGTGAAATCTTGTTTATAGTTATTACGAATTTTCATTGAAGTGATTATCATACAATAGAGTCGAATGATATAGAGAAAAGCTATCAATTTTCTATGTTTTTCTGTGAAATTTACAGATAATTTCATAATTTATTGTGAAACCCTTACTCTATTTTGAATTATATAGTTTTGTTGGGCCATAGATATGTGTTAGCGATAATTCTTGTCTTGGGCTCGAAAGCAGTCGGGTCTGCAATTTACACGAGATGCGCCCGAACACAGCAGCGGAAGGATTTTGATTTCAATCAACAAGTCAAGCGAGCGGGTGAAGTTTTGCCATCAGCAGCCGAGATCTATCCATGAAGAAGATCAACGGTTAGAATCTTACAGAGGAGATCGACAAAATCCCGTCATTCGTTAGACCTCGAGAAGTTGCGTCGGGGTTAACCCCTAGTGTACAGAGGAGGAGAGTCAGGTTTTAGTTCATCGAAGAATCGGAGTTTTCGAAGACAAGAAACTCTTGCATGTAGGAATCACGATCCGTGATTTCCTAACTGGATCAGAACCATCCATCAATAGGGACATGTGGCGAGAGCTCCCGCAGAGTCAGGGATTGGGGAATTGAAAGTCCCGTGCACATGACAATGGGAATTGCGATATCCCGATACGCGATTTCTCGATGGAGTTAAGGACGACAAGTGGAAGACAAGTGGCAGGCTCTCGTGGCGGGAAACAGACTGTTGACATGTCAACGGCCATGAGCCATGGGCAATCGAAGAATCGCGACTCCCGGGCACTTGTGTATCGAGACATTGAAAACGTCGAAACCCCGACAGAGGTTTGACTCAGGTCACATAAGAGGTGGTCATATGGACTATAGTATAGCCAGGAGGGCTAACCCATACACGCACTCATCAGAGAATCAGTGATCGAGAATTCAAAGGGTCAAGGACTCTTGACAACGGGGAATGTGAAACCCCAAAACCCGATACAGAGTCAGGAAAAGGTCTCGGTGAAGTTCAGGAGATCATAAGAAAAGGATAAAGAGGGTGGGTGAAGCCTCTCATCACCCATTTATTTCAAAGTATGGAGGTCCTAGCTGAAATAGACACAGAAGGGTCCCTTGTACCAGTCCTCTTCAGGAAAGCTACGTCGAGTCTCCGACTCACTAGAGAAGCCTGCACACGACAGTTCAATATTCAAAGGGCTCAGCTACCCCCTGGTGCGAGCCATGCTGAATTAAGGAGGTGCATCACAGGGGAACAGAGGGAAGATTTGATGGAGGCAGACTGACAACCCGTTTGGATAGAGAAGCTCCTCAATGTGAAGCATTGAATTCACGATATGATCGCGCCTTGGGGGCCAAAGCAAGTCCCAAGTATATGTAGGCATTTTTTCCATTTTTGTAAGGATCGATGGTTGAGCAGAGCTCCCTACTGTAATGTTTTAGCAGCTATTCTAGTTTTCAGCTTATGCATCTGTATTTTAGATATCTCGTTTATGTCAGACAGTTTTTCTTGTTCCATCTAGTTTTCGTCTCATGCTTAGAGAGTTTGTGACTGACTGAGTCGCGTGAATTATTACAGTTCTATTATGATAAATGATTTATCATTGCATTATTGTATTCTCTGGTTTTTGTATTTAAGTTAAAGAAGACCTTTCATTTGGATGCCTTCTTCTACAGTCTGTTAGGAACCTGTCGTTTGTAACAGACCTTCACACTCCTTCCATACAAGTCTTCCATCTGTTCACCCTTTACTACACTCACTGTTTGAATTTTATAAAGACCTCACTCACCCATGCATGCCTGGCCTAGTTTAGAGTTGGAATGATATCGTTTTGAGTTGGATTCCATTTGGTCACCCCATCTATAAACAAACCATGACATAAAAACTGATGGGTGTCGGTCTCTGCTCCTGATAGCAATCCAGGAGTGACTTTCATTGCCAACATTTCTGGCGCTGTTGCCGGGGACGAAGTTGAAGATTTTATCTGGGCAGAACGACAACGATCAACTGATTCTAAAGGTGCATCAGAAATTAGAATTATTCAGATTACTACTATGCACCTGGCGACTCCATTGTGGCAACTCCATTGTTTCCACATCACTGTTTCAGCTGTGACTACTTTTAGCACACCTGAAATCTGACCCTAAGGAGCTTTCTCGAGAAGGTTTTAGCAGCCACTTTCTCAGCCTAAGGAGATTCCTGGGGTGACGACACATTAAGATATGGCCTTTGATGGTGAACAAGGACCAGACATATTTGAAGCTGTGCATCTTTCACCTGGCGACTTCATGATTCGAGGATCAATTGGCGACTCCACTGGTTCGATATGGAGGAAATTTTGGCTCGAAGGTTTGCTCCATTTAATTTTTCTGCTATTCCTGGTTTTCCTAATGTTGTTCCCTGTATGGATGAATGGGGTGATTATTTTCCTAGATTTAGAGAGTGTGAAGAGGATAACCCTGCTTAGCACCTCATTGAGTTTCATGAAATCATGCGTCAGTGGGAGATACATCATGAGGATGTGTTACTGAAGATGTTCATGTTCTCGTTAGCAGGGGATGCGCATAAATGGTACCATTATTTACCCCCTGCTAGCATTTCTTCACTCCGTGGATTCCATGCAACTTTCACCGCCTATTGTCAGAGGCTGTACCCCCCTAAGTTAATTTTTCATAATTGTTGTAGGGGATACCATAATTCTATACAAGAGAAAGTTGTTTCTGACGTAAGCTGTGGGGAGGAAGTTGCTCTGAGTGAACTAATTATATCTCTCATTGCCCAACATGCAAGGTTAAAATCTGAGGACAATGGGGAGGATTTTCCAGTCTCTGAGGCAGATGTTCTAGATGGCTCTCTTGAGGAGAATATTGAAGATCCCGTAAGTGCATTAACATCTGTCCCCGATGAGCTCGCTGTCTCAGAACAAAACGATGAAGTGGTAGTTGGGGAAGAGGACTGTTCTCTTTTTCTTCACGATATTTTCCATGATGTATTTACATTTGGGATTGGAAAGGAGGATCTGGAGATCGTTCCTTTTTTGCAAGATGAAGAAGTCTGGTGCTCACCTAGCTTTAACGACTATTCAGTTGAAGAGCAGAAGAGCCCCACATCATAGATTGATGACCTGGGTAGCAGCCAGCCCGTGTATGACAGCTATGAATTAGGTTCTGATTTGGACACCTAGAACTTCCAAGAGAAGACTGCAGAGCCTTCTCCTCTATTCACAAATGAAAGACAATGCGAGGAAATCAGCCCCTCTGAGCAGCAAATTGAAAAGCATATCTTTCCCACAGGTCCTATCTATGATGATTATGACTCTGACCATTGGGAGAGCCAAGAAGAGGCATCAGAAGAACCAGAGGAGCAATCAAAGATGCAGTTTATAGACTGCATAGAGCCAGTCAATGAGCAGTCACCACCTGAGATCAGCGAGCCTACTTCAGTTATTCACCCGTCGGTGGTTATCAGAGACATTCAACCGCGTGTGAACAACTGTGTAGCAGAAGAGGCTGTATTTCACCAATCCCTCGGAAATGGCCACTCATTCGGTGACCCCGTCAGCAAATACATGGAGTGGCATTTCCCCTATGCCTTGGAGCCACCCTATTTCATCTCAACTCTATCCTGTAAGGAGGAGTTGAAGAGTGTAGCCATTCTACTGTCACGGTTACACCATTTGCTGGTGATCATCGACAAAAGGAAGGAGCTTCTATCCAAGAAGTTGCTTGAATGGATATGGTGGAAGTTCTCTTTCACCTATCCCATGTAAAATATTTTAGTAGTTTAGGATTGTGTATAAATAAGCTCCTTGAGCGTGTAGCTTTATTTTGTTACTTTTATTTTTCGGCCTGTATTTTTAGCAACGGGATGTTTTTAGCATGACTCCATATCCCAACAGCAAGGCACTGAAGCTGTGGAATGAGTCCTTAGAGCATCACAGGGACGACTCTATCCCCCATGGAGCCTAATGTTAGAGATAATTCTTGTCTTGGGCTCGAAAGCATTCGTGTCTGCAAGTTACACAAGATGCACCCGAACACAGCAGCAGAAGGATTTTGATTTCAATCAGCAAGTCAAGCGAGCGAGCGAAGTTTTTCCATCAGAAGCCGAGATCTATCCATGAAGCAGATCAACGGTTAGAATCTTATAGAGGAGATTGACGAAATCTCGTCAGTCGTTAGACCTCGAGAAGTTGCACCGGGGTTAACCCCTAGTGTGCAGAGGAGGAGAGCCAGGTTTCAGTTCATCGGAGAATTGGAGTTTTCGAAGACAAGAAACTCTTGCATGTAGGAATCGCGATCCACGATTTCCTGACTGGATCAGAACCGTCCATCAACAGGGACATGTGGCGAGAGCTCCCGCAGAGTCAGGGATCGGGGAATTGAAAGTCCCGTGCACATGACAACGGGAATCACGATATCCCGATACGCGATTTCCCGACGGAGTTAAGGACCGCAAGTGGAAGACAAGTGGCAAGCTCTCGCGGTGGGGAACGGACTGTTGACATGTCAACGGCCATGAGCCATCGGAAATCGGAGAATCGCGACTCCCGGGCACTTGTGTATCGAGACATCGAAAATGCCGAAACCCCGACAAAGGTTTGGCTCGGGTCACATAAGAGGTGGTCGCATGGACTATAGTATAGCCAGGAGGGCTAACCCATACACACGCTCATTGGAGAATCGGTGATCGGGAATTCAAAGGTTCAAGGACTCTTGACAACGGGGAATGCGAAACCCCAAAACCTGATACAGATTCGGGAAAAGGTCTCGGTGAAGTTTAGGAGATCATAAGAAAAGGAGAAAGAGGGTGGATGAAGCCTCGCGTCGCCCATTTATTGCAAATTATGGAGGTCCTGGCTGAAATAGACACAGAAGGGTCCCTTGTACCGGTCCTCTTCAGGAAAGCTATGCCGAGTCTCCGACTCACCAGAGAAGCATGCACATGACAATTCAATATTCAAAGGGCTCAGCTACCCCCTGGCGCGAGCCATGCTGAATTAAAGAGCTGCATGACAGGGGAATAGAGGGCAGATTTGATGGAGGCAGACTGACAGCCTGTCCGGATAGAGAAGCTCCTCAACGTTAAGCATTGAATTCACGATATGATCGTGCCTTGGGGGCCGGAGCTAGTCCCAAGTATATGTAGGCATTTTTTCCATTTTTGTAAGGATCGATGGTTGAGCAGAGCTCCCTACTGTAATGTTTTAGCAGCTATTCTAGTTTTCAGCTTATGCATCTATATTTGAGATATCTCGTTTATGTCAGACATTTTTTCTTGTTCCATCTAGTTTTCGTCTCATGCTTAGAGAGTTCATGACTGACTGAGTCGTGCGAATTATTACTATTCTGTTATGATAAATGATTTATCATTGCATTATTGTATTCTCTGGTTTTTGTATTTAAGTGCAAGAAGAACTTACGTTTGGATGCCTTCTTCTACATTCTGTTAGGAACCTGTCGTTTGTAACATACCTTCGCACTCCTTCCATACAAGTCTTCCATCTGTTCACCCTTTACTACACTCACTGTCTGAAGTTTATAAAGACCTCACTCACCCATGCATGCCTAGCCTAGTTTAGAGTTGGAATGATATCGTTTTGAGTTGGCTTCCATTCGGTCCCCCCATCTATAAACAAACCGTGACATAAAAACTGATGGGCGTTGGGCTCTACTCCTGATAGCAATCCAGGAGTGACTTTCATCGCCAACAATATGTAATGTTCAATTACATCTAGCAAATCCCCTGAGTCCTGACTACCAATGTCCCAATTCAAGGAAAAGCTCGAGACACCCTGCTCATGTATGATACCAATTATTTCAATAGGATAAATGGATTATATACTTGGAGTGAAATATATAAACTCTTTGTCAATGAGAACTTTATAGAAGAAGATGAAGATATCAACATGTACATGAACATCAAGAGAAGTGGTCTCTATGCCATAATGCCCCAACCAACCATTCTCCCATTGATGTATCCCGATGGGAATATAAACCCTAGAATCAAAGACATAAATGATCATGAGTGAGATTGGTAATACCATAGCTTCGTTGAATCCAAACAATGTCTAACAAATGTATCGGTTTCCAACACCAAAAATCTTCCTCAACAAGCCATTTTTGGATGCCTTCAACAAGGAAAACCCTAGCTTGGTTGATATAGTTGAAGATTGGTGGGAAGAGGATATATGCAATTCCATACAATGGACAATAGAGTATCTCTCTCACAATATTTCAAACCACCATATCAACTCCTCACAGTGATGATTTGCAGGCTCTATGGACAAGAGGCAAGTACCAATTTCAAGCTAGAATGGACATTGATTGCACATGTTATAGTAGAAATAGGAAAAATATTCAACTGGGAATAGATCTTGTTAACCATCATCTTTCAAGCTACCCAAGAAGCTCCCATAAAAAAAAATATGTTTTTTATATGTCGGCTTTATTGATTGATGCAATTTGTACTTCTATTTTCTTTTCCAGAAATTAATTAGAATTGGAACCCTAATTCCCCTCCCATCCATATCTATTGTTCAAAATTGTGGGAGAACAATTTTAAGAGACATTTTTATGATATTTTTTATTACTTTGTACCCCCATTATATCATGTTATTTTTGGTCAACAACAACATGTTGGAAAATGTTTAACAGGTAGCGTATGCTTGTCATTGATGGCAAGTACAACAGTGAATATGGCACGAGTATAGGAAATGTAACAGACGGGCATCAGAAGTAGGTTGGGAAGATGCTGCAGAGAAAGCTCGATAAGATCAGAAGAGATAGTGTAGAGGATGGTTGGCATGCTTTATAGGCAGTATGCGCTTGTCATTAATGGTAGGATCAAAGTGTGCATCGATGGAAAAACAGGAACAAAGTAAGCTCAGGAGGTATTAGCGCAGAGTCGAATGTAGTGAGTAGGTGTGCACCAGGGATAAGGTTAACTCATGACGAAATCTCAAGGGAGATAGAGTACTTAGGATCACAGGTGGATCAAAGGTTGAGGCCTTTGACACTTAGAAATTCTTCCAAGTAAGGAGGATGCATAAGCTCGAAGGAGAAGTGTCAGTGATCGTTGGATCCCATCTCGAATTCCCGATGACTGTCAGATCTCAATGTAGACAAGAGGAGTGCACAGATATGGAGAATAGATCTCGGGCATTAGATTTGAGCGCAGGGTCCGACCACTGTTGGATTGATGAGAACCTGCACGCTCTTTAAAGTGCAAGGAGTAGAGGGCTCACAAAATCTCAAAAGAAGGAGGACCATCCATCTTCAGGTAGGACACGTGGACATAGATCAACATTTCACTGACTGGAGAGTCAAAGGAATGGGGTTCCCTAACCTCGCGAAATGTGAAATCGAGACTTAACCACAACCGTCAGATCAATATGTGATCTACACCATTGATCCAACTCCATATCGGAGTTTCGCGGATCGAGAGTTGGAGATGTCAAGTAATATCAATCACAAGAATCCCGAAATTGTGACGTAATCTGAGCCGTCAAATCAAGGTTTGATCTGGACTGTTGATCTCAGTCCATTTCGGAGTTTTGCAGATCGAGAGTTGAAGATGTCAAATAATAATAACCACAGGAATCCCGAAATCGCGATATGCATTATTGCAATTTAATCGCAGCCGTCAGATCAAGATGTGATCTAGACCGTCGATCCAACTCATGTCAGTAAACCACGTCATCTAGGAACACATGGCACAACCAGGTAATGACAAGTGTCAGATTGATTCAACATTTCAAGCACATGTAAGTCACGAATCAGGGTGACACGTGGCAGGTATTCAACATGTGTGACGTCAGCAAGTTTACACCACTTTGGAGTTTCGGAAATTGAGAGATAGATATGTCAAGAAACTCTCAGCATCAGGAGTCCCGAAATGATGAATTGTGAAACGCCAAAATCCTGTCAACCATCCATCTCTGGGGGTTATGTGGACCATTGATCCGACTCCCTTTCAGAGTTTCGTGGATCGGGAGTTGGAAGCATTAAGAACATTCATCACAGGAATGTCAAAATCGCGATATGCGAAATCGCGAAATGGTCTGAGCCGTCAAATCAAGTGTTGATCAGGATCGTTGATCCCACGCCATTTTGGGGTATTGGGGATCGCAACTTGGAGAGTTGAGATGTCTCATCTCTAGACTCACGAAATGCAAAATTGCGAAAGCGCTTTATGCATAAGGCTATGGTCACAGCCCTTGGTCACATCAGCAAGAGATGGAGGAAAGAGCTAGAGCAACCAAGCTTCGTTTTGGGGATCGCGACTGTGAATGTCGAGATGCATGGTCACACGAATGCCAAATTGATGAATGCCGAAATGCCGAAATGAATGCAAAATCCCATGGAATCAATCCAACGGTGCAGGTGAATTAGAACAAGATCGGAGGGATACTGTAGCACGTCACAGTGTAACTGCTAGAAATCATTGATGGTCTCTACTAGAGAATTCGAAGAGACCTCTATGTGATCACCAGATAAGATGAAGAGTCTCTAAGCTTCATCCAGTGAAGCAAGATGATGGTTAGGAGGGTTGACAGATGGATGAGCGTTGAAGCCTGTAACTGAAACATGAGACATAAGCTCGACTGTGCCAGAGAAGACGAGGAGTCTCAACTACCAGAGAGGCTGAGGACTCTTAGAAGAACACCCAGTGATGCTAAATGCGTGGTGGGAACCACCAGAGAAGCTGAAGAGTTGTGATGATCAGGAAAAGCACTCAAGATGTGCAACAGATTGGGTGCGGTGTAAGCATGCAGTGGCATGGAAAATATTGCATGCACAAGAAGCATGAGTACTATAAGAATGTTGAACAAAGAAGAGATGGGGGATGTTGTCGTGGGGAGGATTCAAGTGTGAGCAAGGAGGTAGAGTGCAGGAGCAAAGATGCACGCTAGAGGAAGGTTGCATCAAGGGGATATGGTGCAGAGAGTATAAAAGGCAGAAGAACAGAAAGTGAAAGGGGTGTGCAGAAGACACTGATGCAGACAGGACAGAGCAATGTAACAGAACAACAATAGGTATGGTAAGCCATTGAACAATTTTATATCACTATAGTAAGTTTCAGTAACAAAGAATTTATTATTCAGGGTGGTTGGGAGGTGCTAGGGAGGACTGGTGTCCTCAAAGGTTCAAGTGGGTGCTTCAACACAGGGAGTTGGTGCTCCCTTCTAGTTGGTGCTAGAGAAACCAGGGAGTTGGTGCTTCCTTCTAGTTGGTGCTAGAGAAACCAGGGAGTTGGTGCTTCATTCTAGTTGGTGCTAGAGAAACCAGGAGGTTAGTGCTTCCTTCTAGTGGGTGCTAGAGAAAATAGAGAGTCGGTGCTCTCAGCAAGTTGCAGCTTGCAAAAAAAGAGGTTGTAGCCTCAAAATGAGTTGGTGCTCATATGTATTATAATGTAAAGAATGTAGATAATACTTATCATATAAAGAAAAAGAGGTTTTTACCCTGTATGGGTTTCCTCGGGAATTATCTGTCTCTATCTTTCTCATATATGTGACTGATGTTGAATGTGCCTTGGTTTAATTCTCTACATTATTGTGATCATCATTGAGTGCCTTGTAAAGATTTCAAAACAAGCATAATTGTTTAAGCACGGAAACAACTGATTCATCCCCCCCCCTCTCAGTTGTCCAACACAACATAGGTTATCCCCAAAATCCCTTCAAACTTTAAGGGATATAGGAGACTGGTATACAGAGAAGCACTATACATATAGAAACATATTTGGGTGCTCCTCTCCACCTCATATAGTCCCTAAATATGTCCCAGATAGATTCATAGTTAGGGAAATATCCTACTAGATAGTGGAAAGAGGAATTATTGGGTCTTTATTGTTGGGCTCTAAATATGTCCTAAAAACAACCTTAGTTTAACATTAATTTATCAACCCGGAGATTCGTCTTTTATCTCAAGAATATCGACAAAGTCTATGCAGGTAGCCTAAAATCGTGTAGCTAAACCAAATCTGAGTTCATCAACAATCAAGTTCCTCAAACGTTCACCAAAGATTCTAAGAACTAATGGAATTGAAATCTGATCACTAAGATGTTGTAAAATGGAAAGGAACTAATTAATCTATTGAATTCACTTAACTAAAAAGCAGTAATTGAATCTAACTAAGGACTTGCAAGATTAACTATCAATTATGAATTCTGATTACTGGAAAGGAAATAACGAATTACTCTACTTACATAAAGAAACAACAATTGTAATCTAATCGTAAAGGATAGCTAATGTAACTTTTATCAAAAGGAACAACTATTGTAACTTTAACCGAAAGGAACAACTATTGTAACTTTAACCGAAAGGAACAACAATCGTAAATCTAAGGGAAAAGGAACACCAT
Source organism: Picea glauca (assembly GCA_000966675.3). NCBI lineage: Eukaryota > Viridiplantae > Streptophyta > Pinopsida > Pinales > Pinaceae > Picea > Picea glauca. The sequence goes on along the minus strand of JZKD02S1716107.1, from coordinate 309,242 downwards.
GGATGAAAATGTGAGGAACTGTCAAGCAATGATTTCAGAAATGGAAATCATTAATACTTGAGGGAAATGTCTGTCTTCTATACGCAAACAATCACAAAATCATTAGCACACTTATGCATTTATCCATGGCTATTGTAAAAGAAATCTGAATAACAAAATAGAAATCAAACTCTGAACTAATACAATTATAGAATGAGATAGTAGCTCCTTCAGACTGGGCCCTCAGTCTTCAAAAGTACTACTGTGAGAAACTCAAAACACAGAAATGGTAGAAACACTCAAACTTTCATTGATTCCATAGCTGGTGAAACATTTACAAAAACTGCTTACGTAGGGAAATTCTGAATCTGAATACTTGAATGCGATTTTTCTCCTCTTTTTTTTTTGGATCTATTACCCTCTTATATATTACAATAATCTAGTAAATCAAGCTATTCTGAGTATCAAAAGATCCTCAGGATTTCTTTACTATTATAAAGTTACAATATAGAAAATGCATTATCTATAAAACTGCTTTGCGCCTAAAAAGTCTTCAACCTCCAATAGCTTGCGCATAGCCAAGATCTTTGTTGTGCCTCTTTCATCACCTTGGTGAGAAAAATAGAGGTTCTTGCAAGCTCAGTTGGGTCTGCTGAGTAGGACAGCTATAGAGAAAAGAGTTAGAGAAAGAAAACAAAAACTAGAACTAAGAATTAAACTAAGAAATGCAATAAAAACTAAATTCATGAGCATAGGGACATAGAAACAAAAAGAACCATAAGACCCATGTCACCAATGTTTGAGGCTGATCTATTAGTGAAAACAAATCACCAAGAAGAAAGGGGACTATGAGTCCCTTCTTCCTCCAAGGGAAGTCTCTTGGACCCTCACTAGCTAGCTCTTCTTACAACAAAGAAAAATGGAAAATGATGATGAAAGAACTCTTTACAAATCCACTCAATGGTGAGGTGGATTGTCCAATGTAATGGTGACAATATGCTTGTGTTAAGGATGGAGTCCTCAAAACAATAGAGGCAACATAACATTACTTTGAATTCCTTGAGAAAATGAGGTCCATCCATGTCTTTTTATAGCATTCATTTGGGTTATTGTTTAACTGCTTTGCAGTGTGAAAAGAGGCCAATTAGGGCATTATTAGGTCTTTTACCAGCCCACCAGTCGGATCGAGTCCATATTTGAGGGTCAAATCATCTTGGAAGATGAACCATAAGTGGTTGGGAGGCCGACCACTTTCATAAATGCACCGTTTAGCAGGTGCACAACTTTTTTTGCTAACAGTCGCGCATCGTGCGCCTATGCGCGATTTCTACGTTTCTGTTCCATGCATGTGCACGTGCGCCCAATGTATGCAAAGCGCTCTTCAATTTTTCACGACTTTGTATAGTTTTTGACCTTTTTTGAATGTTTTGGTATTAATTCAAGTCCATGGATGACTTCATAAATATTTGACGATGCTGAGTTCTTGTAACCATGTGCGGATGAAATTTCGGTGATAACAGATGCCCCCTGATGGATGAGGTTAGGAGCATACATATAGACGCAATCCATCAATGTTTCTTCTACTGAGAATGTTGTTGTAATATAGAGCAATAGTGGGACCATTTAGAGCGATCTGTTGGATAAAAAAGGAACCGGTAGGACCCGACCTTCCATGAGGTGTATAAAATAGAAAACTATGTACAAACGAGGCGGGCATGCCCCATGCTCGTGTTTATGTAACTCTGAAAAACGATGACTGAAGTGTTGGTGTAGAAAACTGTAGCACCCATGGGGGAGGTTGTGATAAAGGCATAAGACAATTCTACAAATGAACATACTCTGAATATTAGGCAATGATCGCGGTAATAAGTGGCACCGATGATGTGGGCAGTGATAGCCCTGCCAAGTTCAGAGGTCTTCGGCAACTGAAAGAACTAACTGCAATAGTCACAAAGTAAGACCCACCATAACATGAGAAAGTGTTGGCGTCAAATGTTATGGGGGTCAATGACAGCAGGGAGCAATGATGTTTCACCCTGTGTCGTCCGAGATCTCTCATTGAGTGGATAATGAGAATCAAGATACTGTCGCCCTTCTGGAAAACTATGCTAATGTCAACAAAGAAAAAGGGGGACGTGACTCCTAGAAGCAAATGGCTTCCTGAAATATACTAGGTGAGGTGAGGAAGTGGCAGAGGTACATGGGCAAAGTCAAGATGCGAGAAGACTCAAGACTACCCTTGGTTGGAGGATGTATGAGAGAAAAAGTGGTCGCAACCGTTCAACGAGGTCGAGTGTCAGTGGGATGACAAGACTGGGGATAAGTTGTGCCAGAGGTGGGACAAGGTGAACAAATTCAGAGGGTAGAGGTAAGCGACCTATAGGGTAATCTGAAGATATGGATGATGCCAACAAGGGAAGATGATAAGTAGTGCTCTAACCAAGGGTGACATGGGGTGCAGCTGGCCAAAAAGAGGGAAGCAGGTTGCCAAAGGTGACGACAAAAAGGGTAATGTAATGACTGAATATAAAGGCATTTGTACAATAAATAACAATTAATTGGGGAGAAATGTACAAATACAGAAACGGGTGCCCCAGTGTGATATAGGTGGCCCATGTAGGGCATAATTTGCTTGGAAAACTAATGAAGGGTGGGGGCCCCATTGGTGATTTTTTGTATGAGGTAGGTGAAATGAAGGTAGGTTTGCAGATGGGAAAACTGATTGTAGATGAAATGGAGGGTTCATGATACTGCAGATGTGCGGTTAAAAAATAAAACCATGAAGAGATAATCTGGGAGTCCGTGTGGGAAAGCTAGAAAAATGAGGAGAAGGAGTATGTGGTTGATTCACGACATGATGAAAGACTATCAGGACTCCCATCCCTAAAGGGTTTTGAAAAACATCATGAGTGTCAAAAGTGTCAAAAGGTGCTATGAATGGGACAACTCATGTGGGTAAGAATGCTACCAGGTAACAGTACCGAAGATGCAAATGGAGGTGTGGGTACTGTAGAGCCGGGAATGGGGATCCTATAGGCAAATATCAAAGGGTGTGACTGGAAATGTAAGTGCGATACAACGGGAAAGACTACATGCTAGTGCTAAGTATATACCTGAAGGGGTTTTGTCGATGTATGATGAGAAAGTACCTGAACACATGAAAACCAAATACCCAAAGTGAACGATATCTGAAGAGAATCGAAGATATGAGCATGTATTTGATAAGTGTGACTATGTGCATGCGTACCTGACCATGGTATGAAAAAAGGCACCTTGGGAGCTCAGGATGAAAAGAGGCCTAGGGACTGTTGTGATGTAGATGATGGATTGTTGATCCCGTGGCTGAAGACTGATTGAAAAATGGACACCGTGGGCTCCTAGAATGGTAAGTGGAAGTTTGGCAAAAGTCCTATATATAGTTGTAGGGCCCACATTGCCACCTCATTTGTACCTGCTACAATAGTGACTGGACGAGAATTTTTCAAAGGATATTTGGATATTTGGGGAGGACGAGGAATATGATTGGTGATTAGCGAGCTTCAGGTTAGTGGTTTGATCATCCTGCATAGAAATAGGATTCCATTTTTTGGGCAGGGGTTGTACGGGGGGTCGTACAAAGATATTTAGGGGATATGGGCCCCACATGCGCGGGCGATCCGGTAATAGGCACGCACATGTGTGCGCCTATCCACCGGATATGCGCACATGGGGGCACAGTAGAAGGGATTTAAGGCACGCTCTAAGGGTGCGCCTGTGGGTTGAACAGGCGCACACAAGTGTGTGTCTGTAGGTTGAAGAGGGGAACTTGGGAGTGTGCCTGTGAATAAAACAGGTGCGCACTGATGTGCACCTGTGTAGCGAACAGGTGCGCAGACATGCACACCTATGTAGTGAACAAGCGCGCATGTGTGTGCGCCTGTGGGTAACAAAACCGTGCCTAGGAGGCAAGGTTGAGGTGTATAAAAATGAGTCTTTTTGATGTTGTTGATGGTTTCTTGAGCTGATATAGGACTCTGTGTTGTGTCTGTAGGTGGATGGTTGTGACGATGCCAGTGGGTTGGCGAGAACGAGACTGGTCTCAGCTGCAAGATGCTGTGTCCACTGAGGGGCCAGGTGTGCGTGCGACTTTGGCAGCCTGTGGGCTGCTAAAGTTCTTTGAGTGCCCATTGATATGGGCATAGGAGTATCTCCTACAGTTCCTGATCCAGATGTGGAGTCCGGAGCTGCACTACTTCCTTGTGCGAGGAAAGTAGATTCCCTTCACTGCGGTGGAGGACGTATATTTCTTGACTGGGCTTCCCTTTCGGGGAATGCCCCTACCGATGGAGTCGGTGCTGCCTAGGGATACACAGCTCATGACTATTGGCTGGAGATATTGTTTGGGTCAAAAATTTATGTCCGGGATGGTTGTGAGCATTGCATCTATAGATTCCCTGGCACATCATTGTATAGCAACGATGATTGTGCGAGTATATGGGTCCCTAGAAACCCAGCAGATCAGTGGTGGCCAGCTTATGGTGCTGGAGAGAGTTTTGGCCGACGAGAATTTCTCTTGGGGGCTTACGCTACATGCGAGGATGGTGGGGAAGTTGGACCATTGTCGGTCTACGGATACGGGGGAGTTTTCCTTCAGGTCCATCCTAGTGGCCTGGTTTTTAGAGAGGGTGCCGATGTTGCGCCCGAGGATTCTATTGGGTGTGCCTGGGGCGCGAGAGCCGCGGTTGAGGTGGTGGTCAATTGTATTGCTTCTCCATGGTGGTGGTGAAGGTGGCCACTTTTTTTCTAAAAAGGAAACATAGGCATGGCGGCAGATTCCACAGGTGATTTTACGGTACCCCTATGCCGGAGTGGACTTCCGGGATGGTCCGGACATGGTGCTACCTCCACAGGAGGTTTTTGATCATCGAGGTATGTTTGGTGTTTATGTGTATGTTTTTTTCTATTTGGTGTTTGAGATAGCAGTCCATATGTATATGATATAGATGCTAATACTATTTTTTGTTTGTGTGCATGTGTAGATGTGGCACCTCGCGGGCGCGAGGTGGAGTTGCAGAGAGCGCCGGAGAGACCGCCATGGGGAGAGAGATGTCAGCGTGATGATGCTGTGGTGCGACCAGCTGAGCCTAAGAGGGCAGCGAGGAGGCATTGGTTTGATGACCCTGGTGTTGGGCCATCAGATGCTCCTCCAATGGTGGTCGGAGCTAATTTTGAGGACATACACCGCCGTCTGGAGACGGTATTACAAGATATGCTCGAGGGTCTATGGTTGCGCATCCAGGATGAGACTTTCTTTGAGAAGTGTGTGGGGGTGCAACCGCCATGGTGGGGCATAGTATGACAGACAACAGTGGTTGTGGTGCTGCCGATCGGTCGACTGCCATCAGGGAAGGAGCGACCGACAGGGGGTGGACCACCATCTCCTGGGGCAGGAGGTGGTGGGCCGCCACCACCTAAGGGAGGAGAAGGCGGTGGTTCTCTAGAGGAACCGTGAGTGGTTCTCTAAGGTATTTGATGTATATATATTTTTGGTGTATAGGATGGTGAGCCCATTTTGTACCGAGGTGCTGTATTGGCCTCCAGATACGTATATTTTTTGTATGTAAACATTCATATGGCACTATGGACCTTTATATATACATGAGTATACATTTTTTAGAGCTATGTGGTGTTTACATGTTTTTGGTTAATGTTTTGATGATGTCTATTCTATATATATGTTGTGATAGGGTTTTGATATGTTTATGTATGTGTAGAGGTAGCTTGATGTGAGATATGTCAGTCTAACACAATATTAGCTAGGTTATCCGTTATTTGATTCAATTGTCTTGGAATATGTGTAAATGTAATGAAATCAAAATGTCGAGATAAAAGCCTAACCTATAGGTATTTGCGAAAGAGACAAGGATCACAGACATAGTACACATTGTTGAGCTAGAGTATGACTAGTTGAGAGTCGAGAAAGATGCTAAGGTGACGAATACGATGATGTTGAGCATTGGCCAGGAGGCCAATGATGGCGGTGTATTCGGCTTGGTTGTTGGTTGCTGACCCCAAACATATGCCGCTTGAATGGAGCATCTCATGTGAAGGGGTGTAGAGAGCCCAAGCAGCCGAAGCGAGATTTTTCATCCAACAGCTGGCGCCGTCGACGTAACCGATGTGGTAGGCTGGTGGAGGAAGCATCTGTCAATAGCAAAAAAGATAGTTTAGACGTGAGGGAAGGAGAAAAAATATTAAAAACGCTAGAAAAGAAATAACCTAAAGTAGAATGACTACGTTTAAGCGTAAATTTTCTTTAAGCATAACCCGTTGATGGGTTCTTTAGGAGAGAGCCCTTCAGGGGAGGCCAGGATGTATGGGCCTTTGGTGAGGCAATGTTGGATAATGTATGGTCCATGCCAGAGTGATTTGAATTTGTCGTGGCCAAAGGTATCATGAGCGATATCGTAAACCAGGACGAGGTCACCTTCTCGGAATGATCGAAGGTTGACATGGCGATCAAAGGTAGCCTTGGATCATTTTTTAGCTGCCTCATTGTTCTGTAAGGAAGATCGACGATCTTCATCCAGAGACTCCAAGTTCAACAAGCACTGCTCTATTGGAGCAGTGTCAGGTAATAGCTCAATTGCAGTGCGTAAGGTGGGAATTTCGCACTCGATGGGGAGATTGGCCTCAACCCCATGGACTAAATGAAATGGTGTGAAACCAGTAGTGGTTTTCATAGTCGTTCGATAAGCCCATAGCGCAGAAAATAACATATGATTCCAATTTGTTTTATGTTTATTAACCGTGTGTTGTAACATGGTCTTGAGGACTTTGTTAACTGCCTCGACTTGTCCGTTAGACTGAGAGTAATATGGTGAGGAAAAATCATGAGAGAATCCTAACCAAGATGAGAGTTCGACGAAGATCTCATTATCGAAGTGTTTCCCATGGTCGGAAATGAGTTGGAGGGGTACTCCAAAGTGGAATATGATGTGGTTAAAGAAAAACCACGATGCAGTGTCAGTAGTGTTGTTGAAAGTGGGCATAGCTTTTGCCCATTTGGTGAAGTAATCTACGGTGACAACGATGTATTTGTGACCATTGCTGGAGGATGGATTACAAGTCATAAAGTCAATGCCCCATTTATAAAAAGGGCCGGTAGTAATGACAGGGTGAAGAAGAGTGGGGGAGCTCAGGCTTTGTTGGCATAAAGATGACATTATGCACATTGTTTCACAACATGAATGCAATCATGAAACAAGGTAGGCCAAAAGTACCCGGCTCGGATAATATTTTGAACAGTGGATATACTCAAAAGATGGCCCCCATAGGCACCACTGTGGCAGTCATTTAAGACTCTATCAGCCTCATCAATAGTCAGGAAGCGACGAAGAATGGTGTCAATGCCTCGCTAGTATAGGACGTCTATGATGAGGAGGTAGCAGGGGGCCTGATGGCGAATACGTCGACGATCATCTCATGAAAGGTGGTGACCGAACTTTTGAGTTCGGAGGTAGATGAGGAGGTCGCCATACCAAGGATCATACGAAGTGATGTAAAAGAGATGTTCATCAGGAAAGTCGGTGTTGATGGGGGCACTGGTGGTGTCAGAGAGGAGGGCCATGACAAGTTCGGAGAGAACGAGGGCCTTCTTACTCTTAGGTGTTGATAACTCGAGGTCGTACTCCTGAAGGATAACGATCCATCGAGAAAAAATTTCGTTAACTTACTGACGGCTGAGAAAGTACTGCATAGGGTTGGAATCTGTGACTACCTTTGTGGTACGAAGCAGAATGTAATGGTGCAGTTTTTAGACTATGAGGACAACTACAAGAGCAAGTTTCTCTTCATGTTTATACTTCAAGGGTGGCCCTGAGAGGTTTTTACTAACGTAATAAATGACATGTTCACGATTGTCATCACCGAGCTGGACGAGGACGCTGGCTACTAATATAGCTGATGCTGATACATAGAGGATATAGTCACGATTGTAGTCAGGTGCACTAATTAAAGGTGCATTTGAAATCATTGTTTTAAGATCATCAAATCACTTTTGGGCGTGGTCGTCCTAGTGAAATGGGATGTCATGATGTAGTAAGTAAAGGAAACCATGTGCGTGTATGGAGTAATCTGGGACAAAGCGTCTAAGGAAGTTATCTTTTCCCTGTAGACTCTGAAGTTATCGTAAATTCTGGGGAGGTGGAATTTCGGTGATAGCTTGGACTTTGAGGGGGTCTACAGTAATACCGCTTTGGGAAACAATAAAACCAAGGAGGCAGCTTGCGGTGACACAGAACACACACTTGAGAGGATTCAAGTGGATGTTGTATTGACGACACTGTTGAAAGATGATTCGTAAATCATTAAGATGATGGGTGCATTTCTTAGATCGAGCTATGAGGTCATCCAAGTAGGCGAGGATGATATGAGCCAGATCGTGAAAGATGAATGTCATAGCCCACTGGAAAGTTGCGCTAGCATTTTTTAAGCCAAAAGGCATGACATGATATGAAAATGTACTCCAAGGGGTAGTGAATGCGGTTTTATACTGATCAGTGGGGGAAATTTGGATTTGATTATAACCAGAGAATCTATCCATAAAGGATAGAGCCTCGTGGCCAGTGCAGTCGTCGATAATTTGATCGATGAAAGGTGTTGGAAAGTTTTCTTTGGGACATGCGTGATTGATATCGTGGAATTCTGTGTAAACGCAGATAGTGCGCTATTTTTTGTTAATGGGTATAGGGTTGGAAACCCATGAGGTATAGACGATGGGGTAAATGAACCCGGCAGCACTTAATTTGTCAATTTCGGCTTTGATAGCCGTGGCTTTGGATGGGTGTAGCGGTCGCTGTTTTTGGTAGAATGGTGTAATGTTAGGCCAGGTGTCAATGTGATGTTCGAAAATAGAGGGATCGAGGCCAGGCATTTCTATGTATGACCAAGCAAAAATATCCCTATATTCCTTGAAGAGGGTTGTATATGCGGCGATTTCCTGAGGAGTGCAAGTAGCTCCAATGGTGATTTCTTTGATGATGCCATTTTTAATGGAAATGTTGATTTTAATGTTGGGGAAAATGTTGGCCATATTGCCTTCTTCAAAAGCATCAGGGGCAGTAATGGTATTTTTGAACCAGTCGATAGACCCTGATGGGATAAAATCCTTGGTTTTGATCGCATAAATGGGGTTTTGGTTAGGAGGCATGGAGGCTTCCTGTGGAGAGAAGAGTGCGCGATGGCGTAGCGCATCCCAGGGAGAGTCCAGGTGGTTTAAATCTTTGAGTATTTCTTTGTCGCATTGGAAGTGACAGGAATACAAGGGGTCATGAGGACTGATCGTGGTGATAGTGGTCGTGTGGTTTCCCCCTGGTGAAGAAGCAGGGGGAACATTGTTAGGAGATGGTGAGGGTTCACTCGACATAAACCATATATTGAAGTACTGAGGGGTACCCGTGGTGGTTGGGTGGAGAGTGTCCGTAGGGGAATGAGCGGGAGAGTTGGGGGGGTTGGGGGGAGAATCCTCAGATACGTCATCTAAGAACCATGGAGGTGTTGGGAGGGCCTCAAGTTTGGAAGAAATGACATGAAGAGCCTCTAGTGACGTGGTAATGTTAATTATTGCCTCTGCGGGTCGATGAAGCTGGGTCAATTGACGTTGCCTGTATCCAAGGATCATAGGACACTGGTATGTAAAATGAGCTAATGAATCGCAGAGAGAGCAAGGGTGTCTCATACATTCATTGACTGAAGTGGTGACATAACGGATGTCAATGATATTTGTTGAGGAGGACGTAGCAGGACTAGGTTTGTTCTGGAAGTTTTGGTGTACGGTGGCTAATGTCTGCCGAAAGCGTGGCAGTGATGAGAAATGATGGGTATAATGGCCATACTCTGAACATATAGCACAACTGTATTTGGTCCTCAACCCTTTACTACTGGAAGGGTGGGTGGTAGTGGCGGGACTAGC
>JZKD02S1716107.1:245097-261300 GCA_000966675.3 Picea glauca | reverse complement strand
TCGGCCCAATATCTCAGGGCACTAACTAAGGAGGATAGACCGTACCCTTAGCTGTACTACCCAACTACCCAGGTTGTAGAGAGTATCTTCCCAAGTGTTGTTCTCGGTGGCACTATAGAAGTCACGTGATCGATCGGTTTATCTAAAGAGGGCTTTAGGAAATCTAGGTCGACCCATACACAGGTGTTGTCTGATGCACTACCACTCGAAGCGGTACCGACAAGGGTTACAAGGGTGGCCAATAGATGTGTGATTGAGAACCAATTGTATTTCTTGTGTGTATGAATCCCTCAACCGCGGGTTTATGTGTGTAACGATAGATCTATGTGGCTTAAAGACACCAGAATATGTCTCTACCTTGGAAAAAAATTACCCACAATTTCTGCCAAGGAAAGTGCTCTGATACCACTTGTAATATACCAGATATAAAAAGTATGCAATAGAGAAATAAAATGCTAGAAATGGAAAAATAAAAGTAATATAACGAGCATAATCTCCACAATAACGCATAAATGATATAAGAACAACAACATAAATAACACTTTGATTCAAGAAGCAATGTTCATGGGCCCCTTCGAGGGGGAAACCTCTAGTCGATTAGCGCTCTATTACAATAATCTCCAAGCTAGGGTTCTCATACCCTCGACTCCTATTTATACTAAATATGTCTCTCAAAAGAAGCATCTAGAGGAAGATCCTTTTAGAAGTGGAAGCTTCTATTAGGTCTTCTTACATCCGCCTTATTCTATTTTATTAAAAGGCCTTATTAATATTGACCTTTATTACATCCGAATATATTATTCTACCTATGTGCGGGTTAGGACCCTAACATCATGAGGTAACATTTTATTATGATTTCCCCTGTAGGCCACAATCCTGTTGTGTTTCCCTTTTCGGGATTTTCTCATCGAGATGAAAGTTATCATTGTTTTTTGTTTTCTCTAAATTCCATATCCCATAACCCTAACGAAGTCACCTTTTTATTCCATTTTTATAGAACAATGTTCTGTATTATTTGTCTCGAAACTCGTACCCTAGAAGCCTATTAAATGTTTCCTAGCATTCTTTTCCCATCGGGGTCAATTGATAACTTCACAAAAAAGCTTTCCCAAATTTTGTATCCCACAAGTTTTGGGGGAGAACCTTTGTGTACTTTTCCCGTCAGAGTGGTGAATTAGCCTTGTGATAATATTCCCACAAGCCTATTAAGTTTATCTCTTTGGAATTTTAAGGTATCAAATATCCTCCCCGCAAGACTTCATCCCGCAAGCCTGTTTCTGCAAGAATGCTTATACTATACCTTTTCTACCTGTGAAATGATTGAATTTAATGCATTAATGGTTTGATGGTAAGTCAAATAAATTCATAGTATAGACTTGATGGATTATTCAATAGAAATTATTACTTAAAGTGTATGGGTTAATGTACATCAGTGAAATCTTGTTTATAGTTATTACGAATTTTCATTGAAGTGATTATCATACAATAGAGTCGAATGATATAGAGCAAAGCTATCAATTTTCTATGTTTTTCTGTGAAATTTACAGATAATTTCATAATTTATTGTGAAACCCTTACTCTGTTGTGAATTATATAGTTTTTTTGGGCCATAGATATGTAAAGTTCAATTACATCTAGCAAATCCCCTAAGTCCTGACCACCAATGTCCCAGTTCAAGGAAAATCTCGAGACACCCTGCTCATGTATGATACCAATTATTTCAATAGAATAAATGGATTATATACTTGGAGTGAAATATATAAACTCTTTGACAATGAGAACTTTATAGCAGAAGATGAAGATATCAACATGTACATGAACATCAAGAGAAGTGGTCTCTATGTCATAATGCCCTAACCAACCATTCTCCCATTGATGTATCTCGATGGGAATATAAACCCTAGAATCAAAGACATAAATGATCATGAGTGAGACTAGTAATACCATAGCTTCGTTGAATGCAAACAATGGCCAACAAATGTATCTATTTCCAACACCAAAAATCTTCCTCAATAATCCATTTTTGGATGCCTTCAACAAGGAAAACCCTAGCTTGGTTGATATAGTTGAAGATTGGTGGGATAAGGATATATGCAATTCCATACAATGGACAATAGAGTATCTCTCTCAAAATATTTCAAACCACCATATCAACTCCTCACAGTGATGATTTGCAGGCTCTATGGAAAAGAGGCAAGTACCAATTTCAAGCTAGAATGGACACTGATTGCACATGTTATAGTAGAAATAGGAAAAATATTCAATTGGGAATATATCTTGTTAACCATCATCTTTCAAGCTACCCAAGAGGCTCCCATAAAAAAAATAAGGTTTTTATATGTCGGCTTTATTGATTGATGCAATTTGTACTTCTATTTTCTTTTCCAGAAATTAATTAGAATTGGAACCCTAATTCCCCTCCCATCCATATCTATTGTTCAAAATTGTGGGAGAACAATTTTAAGGGACATTTTTATGATATTTTTTATTACTTTGTACCCCCATTATATAATGTTATTTTTGGTCAACAACAACATGTTGGAAAATGTTTAACAGGTAGCATATGCTTGTCATTGATGGCAAGTACAATAGTGAAGATGGCATGAGTATAGGAAATGTAACAGACAGGCATCAGAAGTAGGTTGGGAAGATGCTGCAGAGCAAGCTCGATAAGATCATAAGAGATAGTGCAGAGGATGGTTGGCATGCTTTATAGGCAGTATGCGTCTGTCATTAATGGTAGGATCAGAGTGTGCATCGATGGAAAAACAGGAACAAAGTAAGCTCAGGAGATATTAGCGTAGAGTCGAATGTAGTGAGTAGGTGTGCACCAGGGATAAGGTTAACTCATGATTAAATCTCAAGGGAGATAGCGTACTTAGGATCACAGGCGGATCAAAGGTTGAGGCCTCTGACACTTAGAAATTATTCCAAGTAAGGAGGATGCGTAAGCTCGGAGGAGAAGCGTCAGTGATCGTTGGATCCCATCCTGAATTCCCGATGACCATCAGATCTCAATGTAGACAAGAGGATCACGCAGATATGGATAATATATCTCGAGCGTTAGATCTGAGCGCAGTGTCCAACCATCGTTGGATCGAGGAGAACCTGCACACTCTTTAAAGTGCAAGGAGTAGAGGGATCACAAAATATCAAAAGAAGGAGGACAATCCATCTTCAAGCAGGACACATGGACATAGATCAACATTTCACTGACTGGAGAGTCAAAGGAACGGGGTTCCCTAACCTCGCGAAATGAGAAATCGAGACTTAACCACATCCGTCAGATGAAGATGTGATCTGCACCGTTGATCCAAATCCATATCAGATTTTCGTGGATCGAGAGTTGGAGATGTCAAGTAATATCAATCACAAGAATCCCAAAATTGCGATGTAATTTGAGCCGTCGAATCAATGTTTGATCTGGACTGTTGATCTCAGTCCATTTTGGAGTTTTGCGGATCGAGAGTTGAATATGTCAAAGAATAATAACCACAGGAATCCCGAAATCACGATATGCAATATTGCGATTTAATCGCATCCATTAGATCAAGATGTGATCTAGACCGTTGATCCAACTCATATCAACAAACCACGTCATCTAGGAACACGTGGCACAACCAGGTAATGACAAGTGTTAGACTGATTCAACATTTCAAGCACATGTAAGTCATGAATCAAGGTGACACATGGAAGGTATTCAACACGTGTGACATCAGCAAGTTTACACCACTTTGGAGTTTCGAAAATCGAGAGATAGAGATGTCAAGAAACTCTCAGCATCAGGAGTCCCGAAATGCTGAATTGTGAAACGTCGAAATCCCATCAACCTTCCATCTTTGGGGGTTATGTGGACCATTGATCCAACTCCCTTTCGGAGTTTCGTGGATCGAGAGTTGGAAGCATCAAGAACATTCATCACAGGAATGTCGAAATTGCGATATGCGAAATCGTGAAATGGTCTGAGCCGTCAGATCAAGTGTTGATCAGGACCGTTGATCCCACACCATTTCGGGGTAACGGGGATCGAAACTTGGAGAGTCGATATGTCTCATCTCTAGACTCACAAAATGCGAAATCGCGAAAGAACCTTATGCATAAGGCTGTGGTCACAGCCCTCGGTCACATCAGCAAGAGATGGAGGAAAGAGCCAGAGCAACCAAGCTCCATTTCGGGGATCGCGACTAGGAATGTCGAGATGCATGGTCACACGAATGCCAAATTGATGAATGAAAAAATACCGAAATGAATGCAAAATCCCATGGAATCAATCCAACGGTGTAGGTGAATTAGAACAATATCGGAGGGCTACTGTAGCACGTCACAGTGTAACTGCTAGAAATCATTGATGGTCTCTGCTAGAGAATTCGAAGAGACCTCTGTGTGATCGCCAAAGAAGATGAAGAGTCTCTAAGCTTCGTCTAGTGAAGAAAGACGATGGTTAGGAGGGTTGACAGATGGATGAGCGTTGAAGCCTATAACTGAAACATGAGACATAAGCTCGACTGTGCCAGAGAAGACGAGGAGTCTCAACTGCCAGAGAGGATGAGGACTCTTAGAAGAACACCCAGTGATGCTGAACGCGTCGTGGGAACCACCAGAGAAGCTGAAGAGTTGTGATGATCAGGAAAAGCACTCAAGATGTGTATCAGATTGGGTGCGGTGTAAGCATGCAATGGCATGGAAAATATTGCATGCACAAGGAGCATGAGTACTATAAGAATGTTGAACAAATAAGAGATGGGGGTTGTTGTTGTGGGGAGGATTTAAGTGTGAGCAAGGAGGCAGAGCGTAGGAGAAGAGATGCATGCTAGAGGAAGGTTGCATCAAAGGGATATGGTGTAGAGAGTATAAAAGGCAGAAGAATAGAAAGTGAAAGGGGCGTGCAAAAGACACTGATGCAGACAGGACAGAGCAACGTAACAAAACAACAATAGGGTTGGTAAGCCATTGAAATTTTTTATATCACTGTAGTAAGTTTTAGTAACAAAGAATTTATTATTCAGGGTGGTTGGGAGGTGCTAGGGAGGACTGGTGTCCTCAAAGGTTCAAGTGGGTGCTTCAACACAGGGAGTTGGTGCTCCCTTCTAGTTGGTGCTAGCGCCACCAGGGAGTTGGTGCTTCCTTCTAGTTGGTGCTAGAGAAACCAGGGAGTTGGTGCTTCATTCTAGTGGGTGCTAGAGAAAATAGAGAGTCGGTGCTCTCAGCAAGTTGCAGCTTGCAAAAAAAGAGGTTGTAGCCTCACAATGAGTTGCTTCTCATATGTATGATAATGTAAAGAATGTAGATAATACTTATCATATAAAGAAAAAGAGGTTTTTACCCTGTATAGGTTTCCTCGGGAATTATCTGTCTCTGTCTTTCTCATATATGTGACTGATGTTGAATGTGCCTTGGTTTAATTCTTTACATTATTGTGATCATCATTGAGTGCCTTGTAAATATTTCAAAAGAAGCATAATTGTTTAAGCATGGAAACAACTGATTCACCCCCCCCCCCTCTCAGTTGTCCAACACAACATAGGTTATCCCCAAAATCCCTTGAAACCCTAAGGGATATAGGAGACTGGTATACAGAGAAGCACTATACATATAGAAACATATTTGGGTGCTCCTCTCCACCTCATATACTCCCTAAATATGTCCCAGACAGATTCATAGTTAGGGAAATATCCTACTAGATAGTGGAAGGAGGAATTATTGGGTCTTTATTGTTGGGATCTAAATATGTCCTAAAAACAACCTTAGTTTAACATTAATTTATCAACCCGGAGATTCGTCTTTTATCTCAAGAATATCGGCAAAGTCTATGCAGGTAGCCTAAAATCGTGTAGCTAAACAAAATCTGAGTTCATCAACAATCAAGTTCCTCAAACATTCACCAAAGATTCTAAGAACTAATGGAATTGAAATCTGATCACTAAGATGATGTAAAATGGAAAGGAACTAATTAATCTATTGAATTCACTTAACTAAAAAGCAGTGATTGAATCTAACTAAGGACTTGCAAGATTAACTATCAATTATGAATTCTGATTACTGGAAAGGAAATAACGAATTACTCTACTTACAGAAAAAAACAACAATTGTAATCTAATCGTAAAGGATAGCTAATGTAACTTTTATCGAAAGGAATAACTATTGTAACTTTAACTGAAAGGAACAACTATTATAACTTTAACCGAAAGGAACAACTATTGTAACTTTAACCGAAAGGAACAACAATAATAAATCTAAGGGAAAAGGAACAACGCGGATGAAAATGTGAGGAACTGTCAAGCAACGATTTTTGAAATGGAAATCATTAATACTTGAGGGAAATGTCTCTCTTCTATACGCAAACAATCACAAAATCATTAGCACACTTATGCATTTATCCGTGGCTATTGTAAAAGAAATCTGAATAACAAAATAGAAATCAAACTCTGAACTAATACAATTATAGAATGAGATAGTAACTCCTACAGACTGGGCCCTCGGTCTTCAAAAGTACTACTGTGACTTTCATTGATTCCATAGCTGGTGAAACATTTACAAAAACTGCTTGCGTAGGGAAATTCTGAATCTGAATACTTGAATGCGATTTTTCTCCTTTTTTTTTCTGGATCTGTTACCCTCTTATATATTACAATAATCTGGTAAATCAAGCTATTCTGAGTATCAAAAGATCCTCGGGATTTCTTTACTATTATAAAGTTACAATATAGAAAATGCATTATCTATAAAACTGCTTTGCACCTAAAAAGTCTTCAACCTCCAATAGCTTGCGCATAGCCAAGATCTCTGTTGCACCTCTTTCGTCACCTTGGTGAGCAAAATAGAGGTTCTTGCAAGCTCAGTTGGGTCTGCTGAGCAGGACAGCTGTAAAGAAAAGAGTTAGAGAAAGAAAAAAAAAACTAGAATTAAGAATTAAACTAAGAAATGCAATAAAAACTAAATTCATGAGCATAGGGACATAGAAACAAAAAGAACCATAAGACCCATGTCACCAATGTTTGAGGCTGATCTATTAGTGAAAATAAATCACCAAGAAGAAAGGGGACTATGAGTCCCTTCTTCCTCCAAGGGAAGGCTCTTGGACCCTCACTAGCTAGCTCTTCTTACAACAAAGAAAAATGGAAAATGACGATGAAAGAACTCTTTACAAATCCACTCAATGGTGAGGTGGATTGTCCAATGTAATGGTGCCAATATGCTTGTGTCAAGGATGGAGTCCTCAAAAAAATAGAGGCAGCATAACATTACTTTGAATTACTTTAGAAAATGAGGTGCATCCATGTATTTTTATAGCATTCATTTGGGTTATTGTTTAACTGCTTTGCAGTGTGAAAAGAGGCCAATTAGGGCATTATTAGGTCTTTGACCAGCCCACCAGTCAGACCCAGTCCATATTTGAGGGTCAAGTCGGCTTGGGAGCTGAACCATAAGTGGTTGGGAGGCCGACCACTTTCATAAATGCACCGTTTAGTAGGTGTGCGGATTTTTGCGCTAACAGTCGCGCATCGTGCGCCTGTGCGTGATTTCTACGTTTCTGTTCCACGCATGCACGCGCGCGCCCATTGTCTGCAAAGCACTCTTCAATTTTTCACGACTTTGTATAGTTTTTGAACTTTTTTGAATGTTGTGGTATTAATTCAGGTCCATGGATGACTTCATCACTGTTTGACGATGCTGAGTTCTTGTAACCATGTGCGGACGAAATTTCAGTGATAACAGATGCCCCCTGATGGATGAGGTTAGGAGCATGTGTATAGACGAAATCCATCAATGTTTCTTCTACTGAGAATGTTGTTGTAAGATAGAGAAATAGTGGGATCGTTCAGAGTGATCTGTTGGAGAAAAAAGGAACCAGTAGGACCCGACCTTCCATGAGGTGTATAAAATAGAAAACTGTGTACAAACGAGGCGGGCATGCCCCATGCTCGTGTTTATGTAACTCTGAAAAACGATGATTGAAGTGTTGGTGTAGACAACTGTAGAGCCCACGGGGGCGGTTGTGATAAAGGCATAAGACAATTCTACAAATGAACATACTCTGAATAGTGGGCAATGATAGCCCTGCCAAGTTCAGAGGTCTTCGGCAACTGAAAGAACTAACTACAATAGTCGCAAAGTAAGACCCACCATAACATGATAAAGTGTTGGCATCGAATGTTATGGGGGTCAACGACAGTAGGGAGCAATGATGTTTCACCCTGTGCCTTCCGAGATCTCTCATTGAGTGGATAATGAGAATCAAGATATTGTCGCCCTTTTGGAAAACTGTGCTGATGTCAACAAAAAAAAAGGGGGACGCGACTCCTAGAAGCAAATGGCTTCATGAAATCTACTAGGTGAGGTGAGGAAGTGGTAGAGGTACATGGGTGAAGTTAAGATGTGAGAAGAATCAAGACTTCCCTTGGTTGGAGGATGTATGAGAGAAAAAGTGGCTGCAACCGTTCAATGAGGTCGAGTGTCAAGGGGACGACAAGACCGGGAATAAGTTGTGCCAGAGGCGGGACAAGGTGAACAAATTCAGAGGGTAGAGGTAAGTGACCTGTAGGGTACTTTGAAGATATGGACGATGCCAGCAAGGGAATATGATAAGTAGTGCTCTAACCAAGGGTGACATGGGGTGTAGCTGGCCAAAAAGAGGGAAGCAGGTCGCCAAAGGTGATGACAAAAAGGGTAATGTAATGACTGAATATAAAGGAATTTGTACAATAAATAACAAATAATTGGGGAGAAATGTACAAATACAGAAATGGGTGCCCCAGTGTGATATGGGTGGCCCATGTAGGGAATAATTTGCTTGGAAAACTGATGAAGGGTGGGGGCCCCATTGGTGAGTTTCTGTATGAGTTAGGTGAAATGAAGGTAGGTTTGCAGATGGGCAAACTGATTGTGGATGAAATGGAGGGTTCATGATACTGCGGAGGTGCAGTTAAAAAATAAAACTATGAAGAGATAATATGGGAGTCCGTGTGGGAAAGCTAGAAAAATGAGGAGAAGGAGTATGTGGTTGATTCATGACATGATGAAAGACTATCAGGACTCCCATCCCTAAAGGGTTTTGAAAGACACCATGAGTGTCAAAAGTGTCAAAAGGTGCTATGAATGGGACAACTCATGTGGGTAAGAATGCTACCGGGTAACAGTACCGAAGATGAAAATGGAGGTGTGGGTACTGCAGAGCTGGGAATGGGGATCCTAGAGGCAAATATCAAAGGGTGTGACTAGAAATGTAAGTGAGATACAGTGGGAAAGACTACATGCCAGTGCTGAGTATATACCTGAAGGGGTTGTACCGATGTATGATGAGCAAGTACCTGCACACATGAAAACCAAATACCCAAAGTGAATGATATCTGAAGAGAATCGAATATATGAGCATGTATTTGATAAGTGTGACTATGTGCATGTGTACCTGACCATGGTATGAAAAAGGGCACCCCGGGGGCTCAGGATGAAAAGGGGCCCAGGGACTGCTATGATGTAGATGACGGGATGTTGATCCCCCAGCTGAAGACGGATTGAAAAATGGACACCGTGGGCTCCCGAAATGGTGAGTGGAAGTTTGGCAAAAGGCCTATATATAGTTGTAGGGCCCACATTGCCACCTCATTTGTACATGCTACATTAGTGACTGGACGAGCATTTTTCAGAGGAGATTTGGAGATTTGGGGAGGACGAGGCATATGATTAGTGATTAGCGAGCTTCAGGTTAGTGGTTTGATCATCTTGCATAGAAATAGGATTCCATTTTTTGGGCAGGGGCTGTATGGGGGGTCGTACAGAGATATTTAGGGGATATGGTCCCCACATGCGCGGGTGATCCGGTAATAGGCATGCACATGTGTGCTCATGTCCACCGGATATATGCACATGGGGGCACAATAGAAGGGATTTAAGGTGCGCTCTAAGGGCGCGCCTGTGGGTTGAACAGGTGCACACAAGTGCGCGTCTGTAGGTTGAACAGGTGCACATCTGTGCGCACCTGTATGGTGAACAGGGGCACTTGGGAGCGTGCCTGTGAAGAAAAAAGGTGCACACTGATGTGCACCTGTGTAGTGAACAGGTGCGCACACATGCACACCTGTGTAGTGAATAGGCGCGCATGTGTGCACGCCTGTGGGTAACAAAACTGCACCTAGGAGGCAAGGTTGAGATGTATAAAAATGAGTCTTTTTGATGTTGTTGATGGTTTCTTGAGATGGTATAGGACTCTATGTTGTGTCTGCAGGTGGATGGTTGTGACGATGCCAGTGGGTTGGCGAGAGCGAGACTGGTCTCAGCTGCAAGACACTGTGGCCATTGAGGGGCCAGGTGTGCGTGCAACTTTGGCAACCTGTGGGTTGCTAAAGTTCTTTGAGTGCCCATTGATATGGGCACAAGAGTATCTCCTACAGTTCCTGATCCAGATATGGAGTCTGGAGCTGCACTGCTTCCTCGTGAGAGGACAACAGATCCCCTTCACTATGGTGGAGGACGTATATTTCTTGATTGGGCTTCCCTTTCGGGGAACGCCCCTACTGACGGAGCCGGTGCTGCCTAGAGATACGCAGCTCGCGACTATTGACCGGAGATATTGTTCGGGTCAGAAATTTATGTCCGGGCTAGTTGTGAGCATTGCGTCTATAGATTCCCTAGCACATCGCTGTATAGCAGCGATGATTGTGTGAGTATATGGGTCCCTGGTGACCCATCGGATCAGTGGTGGCCAGCTTCTGGTGCTGGAGAGAGTGTTGGCCGACGAGCATTTCTATTGGGGGCTTACGTTGCATGCGAGGATGGTGGGGCAGTTGGACCACTGTCGGTCTACGGATACGGGGGAGTTTGCCTTCGGGTCCATCCTAGTGGCATGGTTTCTAGAGAGGGTGTCGATGTTGCGCCCGAGGATTCTATTGGGTGCGCCTGGGGCGTGAGAGCCGCGGTTGAGGTGGTGGTCGACTGTATTGCTTCGCTGTGGTGGTGGTGAAGGTGGCCACTTTTTTCCTGCAAAGGAGACACAGGTATGGTGGCAGATGCCACAGGTGATTTTACGGTACCCCTATGCCGGAGTGGACTTCCGGGATGATCCGAACATGGTGCTACCTCCAGGGGAGGTTTTTGATCATCGAGGTATGTTTGGTGTTTATGTGTATGTTTTTTTCTATTTGGTGTTTGAGATAGCAGTCCATATGTATATGATATAGATGCTGATACTATTTGTTGTTTGTGTACATGTGTAGATGTGGCACCTCGCGGGCGCGAGGTGGAGTTGCAGAGAGCACCGGAGAGACCGCTGTGGGGAGAGATATGTCAGCGTGATGATGTTGCGGTGTGACCAGTTGAGCCTGAGAGGGCAGCAAGGAGGTGTCGGTTTGATGACCCTGGTGTTGGTCCATCACATGCTCCTCCGACGGTGGCGGGAGCTGATTTTGAGGACATACGCCGCCGTCTGGAGATGGTATTACAGGATATTCTTGAGGGTCTATGGTTGCGCATCCAGGATGAGACTTTCCTGGAGCAGTGTGTGGGGGTGTCGCCGCCATGGCGGGCCATAGTACAACGGACAGCAGTGGCTGTAGAGTTGATGAATGGTCGACTTCCGTCGGGGCAAGAGGGGCCGACAGGGGGTGGACCACCACCTCCTGGGGCAGGAGGTGGTGGGCCGCCACCACCTGAGGGAGGAGAAGGCGGTGGTGCTCTAGAGGCACCGTGAGTGGTGCTTTGAGGCATTTGATGTATATATATTTTTGGTGTATAGGCTGGTGAGCCCATTTTGTACCGAGGTGTTGTATTGGCCTGCAGATACGTATATTTTTTGTATGTAAACATTTGGATGGCACTATGGACCTTTATATATACATGAGCATACATTTTTGAGATCTATGTGGTGTTTACATGTTTTTGGTTAATGTTTTGATGATGTCTATTCTATATATATGTTGTGATAGGGTTTTGATATGTTTATGTATGTGTAGAGGTAGCTTGATGTGAGATATGCCAGTCTAACACAATATTAGCTAGGATATTTGTTATTTGATTCAATTGTCTTGGAATATGTGTAAATGTAATGGAATCAAAATGTCGAGATAAAAGCCTAACCTATAGGTATTTGCGAAAGAGGCAAGGATCACGGAAGCGGTACACATTGTTGAGCTGGAGTATGACTAGTTTAGAGTCGAGAAAGATGCTAAGGTGACGAATACGATGATGTTGAGCATCGGACAGGAGGCCAATGATGGCGGTGTATTCGTCTTGGTTGTTGGTTGCTGACCCCAAACATATGTCTCTTGAATGGAGCATTTCATGTGAAGGGGTGTAGAGAGCCCAAGCAGCCGAAGCGAGATTTTGTGTCCAATGGCTAGCGCCGTCAACGTAACCAATGTGGTAGGATGGTGGAGGAAGCATATGTCAATAGCACAAAGGATAGTTTAGATGTGAGGGAAGGAGAAAAAAGATTAAAAATGCTAGAAAAGAAATAACCTAAAGTAGAATGACTACATTTAAGCGTAAATTTTCTTTAAGAATAACCCGTTGACGGGCTCTTTGGGAGAGAGGCCTTCAGGGGAGGCCAGTATGTATGCGCCTTTGGTGAGGCAATGTTGGATAATGTATGGGCCATGCCAGAGTGATTCAAATTTGTCGTGGCCAAAGGTATCATGAGCGATATCGTAAGCCAGGACGAGGTCACCTTCTCAGAATGATCGAAGGTTGACATGGTGATCAAAGGTAGCCTTGGATCATTTTTTAGCTGCCTCATTGTTATGTAAGGAAGATCGACGATCTTCATCCAGAGACTCCAAGTTCAACAAGCGCTGCTCCATTGGAGCAGTGTCAAGTAATAGCTCAATTGCAGTGCGTAAGGTGGGAATTTCGCACTCAATGGGGAGAGTGGCCTCAACCCCATGGACTAAATGAAATGGTGTGAAATCCAGTAGCGGTTTTCATAGCCATTCGGTAAGCCCATAGCGCAGAAAATAACATATGATGCCACTTGGTTTTATGTTTATTAACTGTGCACTGTAACATGGTCTTGAGGACTTTGTTAACTGCCTCGACCTATCCATTAGACTGAGGGTAATATGGTGAGGAAAACTCATGAGAGAAGCCTAACCGAGATGAGAGTTCGACGAAGATCTCATTCTCGAAGTGTTTCCCATGGTAGAAAATGAGTTGGAGGGGTAGTCCAAAGTGGGATATGACGTGGTTAAAGAACAAATGTGATGCAGTGTCAACAGTGTTGTTGAAAGTGGTCATAGATTCTGCCCATTTGGTGAAGTAATCTACGGCGACAATGATGTATTTGTGACCATTGCTGGAGGATGGATTACAAGTCATAAAGTCGATGCCCCATTTACAAAAAGGCCTACAGTAATGACAGGGTGAAGAAAAGTGGGGGGAGCTCGGGCTTTGTTGGAATAGAGATGACATTGTGCACATCGTTTCACGACATGAATGCAATCATGAAACAAGGTAGGCCAAAAGTACCTGGGTTGGATAATATTTTGAGCAGTGGACATACTCGAAAGATGGCCCCCATAGGCGCCATTGTGGCAGTCTTTTAAGACTCTATCGACGTCGTCAATAGTCAGGCAACGATGAAGAATGGTGTCAACGCCTCACCGGTATAGGACGTCTCCGATGAGGAGGTAGTGGGGGGCCTGATGGAGAATACATCGACGATCATCTCGTGAAAGGTGGTGACTAAACTTTTTAGTTCAGAGGTAGACAAGGAGGTTGTCGTACCAAGGATCATCCGAAGTGATGTAAAAGAGATGTTTGTCAGGAAAGTCGGTGTTGACGGGGGCACTGGTGGTGTCAGAGGGGAGGACCGTGACAAGTTCAGCAAGAACGAGGGCCTTCTTACTCTTAGGTGTTGAGAACTCGAGGTTGTACTCCTGAAGGATAATGATCCATCGAGAATTTTTTTTGTTAACTTGCTGACGGCTGAGCAAGTACTGCATAGGGTTGGAATCTGTGACTACCTTTGTGGTACGAAGAAAAATGTAATGGTGCAGTTTTTGGACTGTGAGAACAACTGCAAGAGCAAGTTTCTCTTTGTGTTTATACTTCAAGGGTGGCCCTGAGACGTTTTTACTAACGTAATAAATGACATGTTTATGATTGTCATCACCGATCTGGATGAGGACTCTGGCTACTGATACAGTTGATGCTGATACGTAGAGGATATAGTCGCGATTGTAGTCAGGTGCACTAATTAAAGGTTCATTTGAAAGCATTGTTTTAAGATCATCAAATGACTGTTGGGTGTGGTCGTCCCAGTGAAATGGGATGTCATGACGTAGTAAGCGAAGGAAACCGTGTGCGCGTATGGAGTAATCTAGGACAAAGCGTCTAAGGAAGTTATCTTTTCCCTGTAGACTCTGAAGTTGTCGTAAATTCCGGGGAGGTGGAATTTCGGTGATAGCTTGGACTTTGAGGGGGTCTATGGTAATACCACTTTGGGAAACAATAAAACCGAGGAGGCGCCCTGCGGTGACACAGAACACACACTTGAGAGGATTCAAGTGGATGTTGTATTGACGACACCGTTGAAAGATGATTCGTAAATCATCAAGATGTTGGGTGCATTTCTTGGATCGAGCTGTGAGGTTGTCCAAGTAGGTGAGGATGATATGAGCCAGATCGTGAAAGATGTATGTCATAGCCCGCTGGAAAGTTGCGCCAACATTTTTTAAGCCAAAAGGCATGACACGATATGCAAACGTACCCCAAGGGGTAGTGAATGTGGTTTTATACTGAACGGTGAGGTGAATTTGGATTTTATTATAACCAGAGAATCCATCCATAAAGGATAGAGCCTCGTGGACGGCGCAGTCGTCGATAATTTGATCGATGAAAGGCATTGGAAATTTGTCTTTAGGACATGCGTAATTGAGATCGTGGAAGTCTGTGAAAACGCAGATAGTGCCCTTTTTCTGTTAACGGGTACAGGGTTGGAAACCCATGAGGTATAGGTGATGCGGTAAATGAACCTGACAGTGTGTAATTTGTCAATTTCGGCTTTGATAGCCGTGGATTTGGATGGGTGTAGCGGTCGCTATTTTTGGCGGACTAGTGTAATGTCAGGCCAGGTGTCGATGTGATGTTCGAAAATAGAGAGATCGAGGACAGGAATGTCCGTGTATGACCAAGTGAAAATATACCTATATTCCTGGAAGAGGGTTGTATATGTGGCGATTTCCTGAGGAGTGCAAGAAACTCCAATGGTGATTTCTTCGATGATGCAATTTTTAATGGAAATGTCGATTTTAATGGTGGGGGAAATGTTGGCCATATTGTCTTCTTCAAAAGCATCAGGGGAAGGAATGGGATTTTTGAACCAGTCGATAGACCTTGATGGGATAAAATCCTTGGTTTCGACCGCATAAATGGGGTTTTGGTTAGGAGGCATGGAGGCTTCCTGTGGAGAGAAGAGTGCGTGATGGCGTAGCGCATCCCAGGTAGAGTCCAGGTGGTTTAACTCTTCGAGTATTTATTCATCGCATTAGAAGTGACAGGAATACAAGGGGTCATGAGGAGTGATCGCAGTGACAGTTGTCGTGTGGTTTCCCCCTGGTGAAGAAGCAGGGGGAACATTGTTAGGAGATGGTGAGGGTTCACTCGACATAAACCATATATTGAACTATTGAGGGGTACCTGTGGTGGTTGGGTGGAGAGTGTCCGTAGGGGAATGAGCGAGAGAGTTGGGGGGGTTGGGGGGTGAATCCTTACATACGTCATCTAAGAACCATGGAGGTGTTGGGAGGGCCTCAGGTTGAGGAGAAATGACATGAAGAGTCTTTAGTGATGAGGTAATGTCAATTATCGCCTCTGCGGGTCGGTGAAGCCGGGTCAATTGACGTTGCCTGTATCCAAGGATCATAGGACACTGGTATGTAAAATGAGCTAATGAATCATAGAGAGAGCAAGGGTGTCTCATATGTTCATTGACTAAAGTGGTGACATAACGGATGTCAGTGATATTTGTTGAGGAGGACGTAGCAAGACTGGGGTTTTTCTGGAAGTTTTGGCGTACGGCGGCTAATGTCTGCCTAAAGCGTGGCAGTGCTGGGCAATGATGGGTATAATGGACATAATATGAACATATAGCACAAGTGTATTTGGTCCTCAACCCTTTACTACTGGAAGGGTTGTTGGTAGTGGCGGGACTAGCAGCAGTGGCAGGTGTTGGGGGAGTTTGATTGAGGGGGATCAAATTTCGTAATTCAGGTA
>JZKD02S1716107.1:181561-202414 GCA_000966675.3 Picea glauca | reverse complement strand
CTTTGACCAGCCCACCATGAGGATTGAGCTCAGATTTGGTGTCAAATCGACTTGGGAGTTGATCCATTAGTGGTTGGGAGGCTGACCAATTTCAATAAATGCGTCGTTTAGCAGGCGCGTGGGTTTTTCACCCAACAGCCGCGCCTTTTGCACCTATGCGCGCTTTGTACGTTTCTGTTACGCGCATGCACGCGCGCACCCAGATGATGTAAAGCGCCTTTCAAATTTTTGGTCATTTGTATAGTTTTTGACCCTTTTGCAATGCTGTGGAATTAATCATGTGCCATGAATGACTCCAGTCCTGTTTTGATGATACGGAGTTCTTGTTGCCGTGTGCGAACGAAATTTCAGTGATAACAGATGCCCCCTGATGGATGAGGTTAGGAGCAAAACGTATAGCTGAAATCCATCAATGTTTCTTTTACTGAGAATGGTGTTGTAAGGGAGAGCAAGAATGGGACCGCGTATAGCAATCCTTTGGAGAAGAAAGGAACCTGTAGAGTCCGACCTTTCTACAAGGTGCGTAACAATATATAACTGTCTACAAACGAGGTGGGCATGCCCCATGCTCGTATGATGTAACTCTGAAAAAAGATGCCAGAAATGTTGGTGTAGACAACTGCAGCGCCCTCGGGGGCGGAATGATAAAGGAGGAAGACGATTATGCAAAGAAACATACTTTGAACCATAGGTAACGGTCGCGGAAATAAACAGCGACGGTGATGTGGGTATTGGTGGCCCGACCAAGTTCAGAGGTCTTCGGCAAGTGATAAAAAAAACTGCAATAGTCGCAAAGTAAGACCCACCGTAACATGAGAAAGTGTTGGCGTCGAATGTTATGGGGGTCAACGACAGCAGGGAGCAATGGTGTTTCCCCCTGTGCCGTCCGAGATCTCTCATTAAATGGGAAATGAGAATCAAGATACTGTTGCCCTTCTGGAAAATTGTGTTGATGTTGACAAAAGGAGGACACGACTCCCAGAAGCAAGGGGCTTCATGGGATCTGTTGTGGTGCGGGAGTGACAGAGGTACATGGACGAAGTCAAGAAGTGGGAAGACTCAAGACTGCCCTTGGCTGGAGAATGCATTGACAAATAGTGTCTGCAACCGTGTGACAAGGTCGAGTGTCAGGGGGATGCCAAGACCGAGGATAAGTTGTGCCAGAGGCGAGACAAGGTGAACAAATTCATAGGATAAATGGTAAGTGACCTGGGTAGTACTCTGAAGATATAGACGATGTCGGCGAGGGTAAATGAAAAGTAATGCTCCAACCAAGGGTGACATGGGTTGCGTGTGGCCAAAAGCAGGAAAGTAGGCCGCCAACGGTGACGACAAGAGTAAAGATTGGGAAGAAAAGGCGTTTGTACAATAAATAATGAATAAATTTGGGAAAGATGTACAATATACAGAAATGGGTGCCCCAGTGTGAAATGAGTGCCCCAGGGAGGGCAAAAATTTCTGGGAAAATTGATGAAGGGTGGGGGCCCCATTGGCAAGTTTCTGTATGAGGTAGGTGTAATGGAGATAGGTTCGCAGATGGGAAAACTGATGGTGGATGAAATGGTGGGTTCATGATCCTGCGGAGGTGCAGGTAAAAAGAACGTAACCATGAATCGATGATCTGGGAGTCCGCATGGGAAGCTAGAAAAAAATGAGGAGAAGAAGTATGTGGTTGATCTGCAACATAATGAAAGACTACCGAGACTCCCATCCCTAAAGGGTGATGAAGAACAACATGAGTGTCAAAAAGTGCCAACAGGTGCTATGAATGGGACAACTCATGTAGGTGAGAATGCTACCGGGTGACAGTACTGAAGATGCAACTGGAGGTGTGAGTACTGCAGAACCGGGAATGGGTATCCTAAAGGGCAATTTCAGAGGGTGTGATTGGAAATGTAAATGCAATACAATGGGAGAGACTACATGCCAGTGCTGAGTATATACCTGAAGGAATGCTATTGAGGGATGATGATCAAGTACCTACACACAGAACAAGCAAATACCCAAAGTGAACAATATCTGAATAGAATCAAAGATATGAGTATATATTTGACAAATGTGACTATGCGCGTGCGTACCTGACCATGATATGGAAAAAAGGTGCCCCGGGGGGCTAGGATGAAAAGTGACCCAGGGACAGCCGTGTGATCTAGGTGGCAGGACGGTGATCCCGTGGCTGAAGACGGGTTGAAAAATGGATGCTGTGGGCTCCCGGAATGGTGAGTGGAAGTTTGGCAAAAAGACCTATATATTGCTGTAGGGCCCATATTGCCACCTCATTTGTACCTGCTGCTTCAGTGAGTTTCTGAGATGATTCAGAGGAGATTGCGTGATTCCGAGAGCACGAGGTGTCTGATTCACGACGTGCGAGTTTTAGGTTAGTGGTCTGAACATCCTGCATAGCTATAGGTTTTCAATTTTTGGGCAGGGTAGGTACGGGGGGTCATACGGGAGTTTTAGGGGGTTTTTGGGTAGAGGGTGGGCCCACGTGCGCGGGCGAATCAGTGGAAGGCGCGCATGAGTGTGCGCCTGTACACTGAAAAAGCACGCATGTGTGTGCGTGACAAGAGAATTAAGGCGTGCCTTAGGGGCGCGCCTGTAGGGTAGGCAGGCGTGGATGGAAGCGTGCCTGTGGGGTGAACATGCGTGCTCGAGGGCGCGCCTGTGGGATGGACAGGCGCACCCTAGAGCGTGTCTGTATGGTGAATAGGCGCGCTCATGAGCGCGCCCGTGGGAAAAAATAGGCGCACACATATGCGCGCCTGTATAGTGAACAGGTGCGCATGTATGCGTGGCTGTGGGTGGTAAAACCACGCCTTTGAGGCAAGGTTTCAAGGTAAAAAAAAATTAGCTTATTTGATGTATTGGATGATTGCCTCAGCTAATATAGGACTCTGGGTTATGTGCAGGTGACGATCAGGGATCATGGATGTACAATGGCGTGAGCGGGACTGGTCGCAGCTGCGAGATGCTGTGGATGATGCGAGGCCTGCAGTCCGAGCATCTTTAGCAGCCAGTGGGTTGCTAAAGTTTTTTGATTGCCCTTTGATACGTTCACATGAGTACTTGCTCCAATTTCTGATTGAGATGTGGAGCCCAGATCGACACTGCTTCCTCATGCGAGGAGAGCAGATAGCCTTCACTGCGGTGGAGGACATTTATTTCTTGACTGGGCTCCCCTTCCGGGGAACACCGTTGCTGCCAGTGCCTGTACTGTCGAGAGACACTGATCTGTGTGAGGTCGTCGAGCGATACTGCTCAGGCGAGCACTATATGATTGGGTTAGCAGTGAGCATCAGTGGGATAGATGCCCTGCTGCATCGTTGCATAGCAACGATGATAGTGCGAGTGTATGGATCCCGAGCGCCCCACCGGATTAGTGGTGGTGAGTTGAGTCTGATGGAGAGGGTATTGGTGGGCCATGAGCGGTTCACCTGGGGGCTGACCCTACATGCACAGATGATCGCGCAGCTAGACCACTGTCAGTCTAGAGGTGCCGGAGAGTTCGCTTTTGGATCCATCCTGGTGGCCTTTTTCTTGGAGAGGGTGTCGATGTTGCGCCCGAGGGTGCTACTGGAGGTACCCAGGGTACGAGAGCCGCGCTTGAGGCGGTGGGCACAGATTTTTGTTTGCCACGGTGGTGGTGAAGGCGACCATTATTTTACTGCGTAGGCAGCGCAGATATGGTGGCATATGTCGCAGGTTATACTCCAGTTTCTCTATGCTGGGGTGGACTTCTGGGGGGACCCGGAGATGGTATTGCCTCCTGGGGAGGTTTTTGATCACAGAGGTACGCTGTGTATTTATATCTGTTTTGACTTATGTTTGTGATTTTTATATGCCAGTGCATATGTTTGATGTATAGACACTGATACCATTTTTTGTTGCTTGTTTGGTGCATGTGCAGATTTGGCACCTCGCGGACGTGAGGTGGAGTTATACAGGCTGTCGGTGCAGCCAGAGGGGAGACCTCCACGTGGAGAGAGACGTGGACGAGATGAGGCTACGGGGCGACCTGCAGATCCTGCGAGACCGGCGAGGAGGCGCCGATTTGATGACCCTGGTGCGGCGCCATCTCATGCCCCTCCGGCGACAGCCGGAGGGGAGTTGGATGATATATTCTGTCGGTTTCAGACGGTGTTACGGGACGTGCCTAAGGGCATGTGGATCCGTATCCAGGACGAGGAGTTCCTGGAGCAGTGTATCGGGTTACCGCCACCATGGCGGTCTATCATGCGACGAGCAGCTGTGCTTGCTTCCATGACGAGTGGACGCCTTCCGCCGGGGCAGGAGGGTCCTGCAAATGCGCCACCTCCACCGCCTGGGGCAGGTAGGGGTGGGCCACCACCACCTCCTGAGGGAGGTGCAGCTGGGGGTGCGATAGAGGCCCCTTGATTGTATTTGTGTACAGTTTTGATAGGCTGGTGAGCCGATTTTTGTACCATGATGTGGCACGGGCCTGTGGGCCAATGTATTTTTTGTATATGTAAACATTCGGATGGCCGAGGAGGCCCATATATATATATGAGTATACATGTTTTTTGGATCCAAATGTGTTGTATATATGTTGTTTTGTGTTGATGTTGATGATGTTGATGCTATCTATATGCTGTGACAGGTTATATGAGATTTTTTATGTATGTGTAGTTTGATGTGATATATGCCAATCTAGCACCATGTTAGCTATTTCATCTGTTGTTTGATTCAATTCCCTGGTAATGTGTGTAAATGTAATGGAATCAAAATGTCGAGATAATAATCTAACCTGCAGGTATTTGCAAAAGAGGCACAGATCGTGTACACGATACACATTGTTAAGTTGGAGAACGACCAGTTGAGAGTCGAGGAGAATGCTAAGGTGACGAATATGGTGATGTTGGGCGTCAGTCAGGAGGCCAATGACAGCAGTGTATTCGGCTTGGTTATTGGTTGCTGGTCCTAAACAGATGTCGCTGGAATGTATCATTTGATGTGAAGGGGTGTAGAGAGCCCAAGCAGCCGAAGCAAGATTTTGGGTCCAACGGCTGGCGCCGTCAGCGTACCCAATGTGGTAAGCTGGTGGATGAGTCATCTGTCAATAGCACAAAGGATAGTTTAGATGGGGGAGAAAAAACGATTAAAAACGTTATAAAAGAAAAATAACCTAAAGTAGATTGACTACGTTTTTAAGCATAAAATTTCTTGAGGTATAACCCATTGACGGGTTCTTTGAGAGTGAGGCCTTCGGGGGAGGCCAGGATGTATGCGCCTTTGGTGAGGCAATTTTGGATGATGTAAGGGCCATGCCAGAGTGATTCGAATTTGCCGTGGCCAAAGGTATCATGAGCGATATCGTAGGCGAGGACGAGGTCGCCTTCGCGGAATGAGCGAAGGTTGACATGGAGATCAAAGGTAGCTTTGGATCATTTTTTAGCTGCCTCGTTGTTCTGTAATGAGGATCGACGATCCTCATCCAGAGACTCCAAGTTCAGCAAGCGCTGCTCCAGTGGAGAAGTGTCAGGTAAAAGCTCAATTGCGGTGTGAAGGGTGGGTATTTCGGACTCGATGGGAAGAGTTTCCTCTATCCCATGGACTAAGTGAAAAGGCGTGAAACCTGTGGTGGTCTTCACTGCCGTTCGATAAGCCCATAGCGTGGAAAATAACATATGATGCCAATTGGTTTTATGTTTATTGACCGTGCGCTATAACATGGTCTTGAGGACTTTGTTCACTGCCTCGATCTGTCCGTTGGACTGAGGGTAGTATGGTGAGGCAAACTCGTGAGAGAAGCCTAACCGAGATGAGAGTTCGATGAAGATCTCATTCTCAAAATGTTTCCCGTGGTCAGAAACGAGTTGGAGTGGTACTCTGAACCTAGATATAACGTGATTGAAGAAAAAATGCGCTGCAGTGTCAGCGGTGTTGTTGAAGGTGGGCATAGCTTCAGCCCATTTAGTGAAGTAATCGACAGCGACAACAATGTATTTGTGACCATTGATGGAAGGGGGATTACAAGTCATAAAGTCAATGCCCCATTTACAAAAGGGGCCTGCAGTAATGACAGGGTGAAGAAGAGCGGGGGGAGCTCGGGCTTTGTTGGCATAGAGATGACATTGCTCACATCGTTTCATGACATGAATGCAATCATGAAACAGGGTAGGCCAAAAGTATCCCGCCCGGATAATCTTTTGAGCTGTGGCGATGCCCGAAAGATGGCCCCCACAGGCGCCGCTGTGGCAGTCGTTTAAGACTCTATCGGCCTCGTCAATTTCCTGAGGAGTGCAAGCAGCTCCAATGATGATCTCTTCGATGATGCCTAGTTTAATGGAAATGTCGATTTTGATGGTGGGGGAAATGTTAGCCAGATTACCTTCTTCAAAAGAAATGGGTGCGGGAATAGGATTGTTGAACTAATTGATAGTCCCTGATGGGATAAAATCTTTGGTTTCGACTACGTAAATGGGATTGTGGCTAGGAGGCACGAGGGATTCCTGCGGAAGGAAGAGTGCACGATGATGTAGTGCTTCCCAGGGAGAGTCCGGGCGGTGTAGCTCTTCCAGTATTTCTTTGTCACATTGGAAACGATGGGAATATAATGGATCATGAGGAGTGATCTCCGTGACAGTATGGTTGCCCCCTGCTGGAGGAACAAAGGAGGAGATGCTGGGAGAGGGTGATGGTTCACTCGACATAAACCATATATTGAGGTACTGAGGGGTACCCGTAGTAGTGGGATGACGAGTCTCTGCAGAGGAATGAGCATGAGAGTTGGGTGGGTTACAGGTTAAATCCTCAGCCATGTCATCTAAGAACCATGGAGGTGTAGGGAGTGCCTCGGGCGTGGGAGAGATGATATGGAGATCTTCTAATGGTGAAGATATATCAATGATGGCCTCTGCGGGTTGGTGAAGCAGGGCTAACTGACGTCGCCGGTATTCGATGATCATCGAACACTGATATGTAAAATGAGTCGATGAATTGCAAAGAGAGCAAGGGCATCTCATGCATTCATTGACTGAAGTGGTGACATAGCGAATGTCAGTGATAGGTGTTGTGGAGGACGGAGCTGGGCGTGGGTTGTTCTGAAAGTCTTGGCTTATGATAGCTAATGCCTGCCGGAAACGGGGCAGTGTTGAACAATGATGGGTGTAATGGCCATATTCAGAACAGATGGCACATGCGAATTTGGTCTTCAACCCTTTACTATTGGAAGGTTGAGTGGTAGTAGTAGTGATAGATGGTGTGGTAGTAGTAGTAGTAGTACTAGTACATACACTTTATGCACCACCACGGCTCGCATACATACGCATGCTACACCACTACAACCTGCGTATACTTGCAAAAGTTCCAAGGAATTCGTTGAGATTATGGGCTAATGGGTAGTTTCCCAACTAATCCATCGTCTATAGCCCGTCACCAAACCGAATAACAATCCTTTTGTCATATAAAGGAGGTGTTGGGGTATCATTTTACATCTAGACATAATAATGGTGAAACTCTACCCGTTTCACATCCCCTCCTTTCCCAAGTCATTGCAGCCCTTTTGTGAGAATTTCCTTAGCATTCCCCAATTAGCCCTTCTTTTTCCATCAGAACCATTTCACTTCCCAAGAAGAGATTAGAAGGTTGAGAGGAGGACCAGACAAATGTTGACTTGGATCTTGGTGAAGAGGATCCTAGACCAGTTTTGTGAAGCATTAGCCAGGTTTGATTGTAAATATATAATCATTGAGTTATTAATAAAATAATTACTCTTCCTGTCCCAAATCATGGTGTATTGAATACTTTTATTGGTTAATTTTCTAACATCTAAACCAAATTTGTATATGGAATAACATGCTTGTCATTTGTTGTTTTTCAATCTTTGGATGCAGGCTATCCCTAGGAGGAGGCGTGCAGTTAGTAAATCTTACAAGCATGAGGGGATCATCACCAGACGCGGAGTAGAGGTATAGTTACCCGATCCCCCTCATCTTTGCTTTTCTTGTATGAGTTTTGGAATGTTTGGGGTAGTCTAGAGAAGTAATTGACATTTAGACGGTAAATTGATCTACCTACATTCTAAACCCTAGTGTAGTCATAGGGGGGGTTTTCCCACTAGCAGAACCATCAGCCATACTGGGGAAGCCTCTAGTTGTTTAGGGGATTTTTGGGTTGTCTGGTTGGTTTTTTCTGCCTTTCAAGTTTCTGTTGAGTCCTCTAAGTCTTTTAATGGATTCTGGTCACCTGCAGGTGCCATACCAGTTCTCCCTATCCTATAAGTATGTATGTTTTCTTTATTTTTTGAGGAAGTACAAAGGTGTACGCTCCCTGCTTTGGGACAACCCCTGTACATACGCGTCATTCTAAGTAAACAACCCATGTACATACGCAGGTTTCTTAAACAACAATAGGTACCTCGTTCAAGATTTTTTTTTTTTTTTAAAGAGGCAGTCAACCTCTTTCCTGATTGAGGTGTTAACTTCTCATGGTTTCTTTATATAGTTCAGAGTCTCTATTTTTACAACCATAGCTTGGGTTAGAACTCAGTTTACTTTTATTTTTGAAGATTTCTTGTGTTTACTTCTGAAAGGGTTATAAGCGAGTCTTTTGAATGATTGATCTTCTTGTTTGGTTTCTTTAGTGATTCCTTGTGATCCGCAGTAGGCCAAAGATTTTTTTCAATCTTGTCTTGTTGTTCTTTTTACCTCTTTCGTTTTCTTTAAAAAAAGAGAAAAAAAGATTTGGTTCATCTTTTTCTGTTTAAAGCATTTTTCAAAAAAAAGAAAAATTCATTTTCAGTTTGGTAAAGTAGTTGGAGTTAATTATTTTACTAGAAAAGAAAAAGAGTCCATTTTTTTTAAGTTCTTTACTGATTTCTTGAAACTTAAGTATCTTGTATTCAAGTGAAATTTCATTTTAGGTCTTCTTTTTAAAGATCTTGAAAAAAGTTAGGTACAGAAAAGTTGGTTACAAAGAGTTAGTTGTAAATATTTACTTTTGACTAGAAGTAATTTTTCTTTCAGAGTTTTGTCTTTTTCTCCTCTTTTCGTCTCTCATAACATCACTAGTTTCACCACCATATCCTTTGAGTTAATAAAGCCATTAAAACGAATGCTAAAACTAAAATTAATTAGAATTTTTTGTTTGTAGGGTCAACCAACTAGTTTAGGGTTAGGGCCTTGAATTAGGTTGGAGAGGAAACTCTTCAAGGTCGTTAAAAAAACATTGGAGTCAGATCCAGTGACGTGAAAGCTATCCGGGACCCCCCTCTAATATAGGGGATAAAAATGAGGTCGCGTGAGGAAAGGAAGTGGAGATAACCCCTCCAAAGACGGACTAAATGTAGTGGGGAACACATATTGAGGATCTGTCGTGGGAATAATATCGCTTGCATTTTCCTATGGATCTTTGTGACCTTGAATCCATTCAATATCCTCTGTTGTCTTACGGACCACTTTATTTCTATACCCTCGGTAGGTTTCAGACTTTTTATCCTTCTCATTGCGATTCGCCCCACTGTTGATTGTACCCACCTGATGACTATTCACGAGTTGGCAACTTAGTTGCCTATATTCTAGGGACTTACACAGGTGACTACAGGAGTATACCACGGTACCTAGGGTGGAAATTGGGTCACACTTTGTAGAGTATACCTGGAG
Source organism: Picea glauca (assembly GCA_000966675.3). Taxonomy (NCBI): domain Eukaryota; kingdom Viridiplantae; phylum Streptophyta; class Pinopsida; order Pinales; family Pinaceae; genus Picea; species Picea glauca. The sequence goes on along the minus strand of JZKD02S1716107.1, from coordinate 192,794 downwards.
GGTGCTTCTGTGTTCGAGTTGCACTTGCACTGGTAAGTTTCTCTAGTGTTGGTTGACATAACTGTTCTTCCAACTAGATAGTGGTTTTCTTGATTTATCTTATAGGAATTTTTTCTTCTGTATTCTTGGTTTTAAACGCTAGTTAAAGCCTTACTGTGTCTTTGATATTTTCACAAAGTGGAATATCAAGAGCTCCATTGGTTGCATTAGCACTGTCGTCGCCACCATTACAACGAATACTTGACCAACAAGGGTCATTCCAAGCGACTGGGCCGTAGGAAACTGTACCCGAGCCTGCTTCGAGAGGATATTACTCGACTCCGAAGGAACCTACTGTTTCTGAAATTGGAGCGGAAGATTTTGGGCTAGACAACCATCTGATCACTGACTTGTCGGCACCAATCTTAGTACAAGTTGTCCCTCCAAGGGTGACACCTTACGAGTGTTAGATAATATTACAAGAAGTTATGGAAGAAAATGATGCTACTTCATATGGGAGTCCTGATATGCCTGTTTTGACTACTACCACATGGGATATTTTTCCTCCTAACCCATCTTCTCCAGTCCATACCAAACTGGTCTCAACTCCCTCTACCTCGGGCAGTGGTCTGATACCGTCATCGACAACAACCACTACTCTGTTTACGCAGAGTGTGATGGGCCCTCCATTTTCATATGGGATACCCGGCTTTGATACGAACTCAGTCCTTAGCTACTCCACCTTACAGACCATGGGTCTGGGGGCAGGGAGCTCAAACGCTCTCGTGCAAGGTTCTACTGGGGGAACTTCAGTCCCCTTGAATGTTATCACTTATGGTGGGGGTCATATACCTCCTCCATCCCCCTTGCTTGGTGGTGCTTTCCAGCAACCCCTCGGTTTGAATGCTAACTACAACTTGTTTCGAGAAAGCAGTTTAGGACCTTCGTCTTACACAACACCGGTGGGATCCATTTCATTCTCTGTGTTCGACGTGTTTGGTAATAACACTTTTTCTTCGGCTGGGGAAAACCTTGGTTTTGGACAACAGAATCCTGTGTAGGGTACTATTCCTACACAGGGGGCAAGTGCAGGAGTTTTCTCCTCACAAGGACTTTGGAATCCTTGGAAGGGATCATTTCCATTGCAAGGGATGTGGGTCAGGGGAAACCCCTTCCATGGTCAATGGAACCCCAGACAAGGCTCAATACCTATGCCCTTCAGATCAGCTAGGGGCATCCCCTGAAAAACTATTTGGAACACAACGTAGGGAGAAATCCCCACCCAACCCACATCATCCAATTACGGGAATCAACCAATGATATCCCAACAAATGGAGTCTCCGTACGCTGGTCAAGGCCACGGTGTCTACCAGAACCCTGGCCAGCAACCCAACTTTTCCTGGCAACCTGGTGCCAGTCAAACTCCAGGTCCCTTTTTTCCTGTCCATAATACCCAAACAAAACTACTGTTTCTGGCAATGCTATATCTGCCAGACTTGTCAAGGTTTCTTAACGACTTTATTTTTCATGATCTGCATTGCCCCCCCAAATATGCCAAAATTCGAAGGTAAGCCTGGCAAAGACCCGGGTGATCACGTGACAACTTTCCACTTGTGGTGCTCATCAAACTCACTGTGAGACGACTCTGTACAGTTGCACCTTTTTCAATGCACTCTTATCGAGGGTGACACGAAATGGTATATTGAGATTGACCGCTCAAGGTATTCTTACTTTAGTGACTTGGCAATGGTCTTCTTAAACCATTTCCAACTACCCATGAGATACGATGTTGGCACCGAGTTGCTGGACAAATTTGAGCAGACTAAGGCCGATCATATCTCAGATCACATACAAGAATGGAAGCGTCAGAAGAGCTTGATTAAGTTACAACTCCCACTGGTTTTATCCAAGGATGTTGAAACTTCAGTGTTGTTTTCAAAGGAGGAGGCAATAATGAGAGCGCAACAACTCAAACTGATTTACTCTCAGTCTAGCTTACTCTATGAGATCTTTCCAGATGTGCCACGGTCCATCCTTGACAAGGATAAACAAAAGTTTGGAACACATGCCAATCATATAGTTGGTTCATCACAAGGAAATTACATTGATCTATTGTCAAATCAATTACAACAATTGTCGATACAACATACAACAGCCAACCAAACCTCCGTCTTGGCTATTCCCCCTACCCAAACGTTGGATGTACATAGTGTGTAGTCAACAAACCCAAAGGCCAAACAACATTCTAAATGAAAGACAAAACAACGAAACAAGAAGGGTAAAGGGGACAAAAAGGATAATAACAATGCTCGCAGGGGCAACACAGAGAAGAGAAATTTGAAGTGTCTGTGTAACCTTTGCACAGAAGACCACCCGACTCACCTGTGCCCTCGACTTGTGCAAGCCCAGAAGCTATTGGCGTAAAAACATCATGTTGTTCTAATGAACCCATTTCCACATGGGAAAAACATGGCTCAAGCCTCGACATCTTCGAGCGCGGAAGGGGGTAGTCAGGGACTCCCCACGTCTACTGTTAATACCTCGGCTACAAATGTTTATATGTTGAAATGTGACGCTCATATAGCAACTAGGGCACAAGATTAAGGAATGTCAGAATCTGCTGAAAAGGGTAAATAGGCCACAAATTCACCAGTTTCTCTCCAGATTGAGAAGACGATGGGTGAAACAATGACACACATCTCGAAAGGGGCGTTTAAGAAAGCTTCTCATAATTTGAACCTGAGGGTTGCCTAGAACTATTATGTGGTGGAATATTTGGCACAAACCCCTTGCACGATGTCTGCTTTCGAGGTCCTCTAGAGCTGCCCTTCATAGAGAAAGGTTGTGTTATCCACCTTGGGATCAGGAGAGACTCATAACCCTAGAGCGATCGTTCTTGATCCAACTGAATTGAAACCTCGTCTCCCTTACCACGTTGAGTTTTAGATAGTAGTGGCTTACACCATGAAATAGTTTACCCAAAATATCTTTCATACAGTGGTTGGCGAGGGCTCCTCGACTTGTGTGATTTCATTGGCATGTTAGAAGGCCATTGGCCAACATGTTTTTTCTTCGTCACCTACATTGCTTATGGCATTCGAAGGTCATTTGTTCAAACCACATGGAATCATTCCTTCTTTCTCCATGCAGTTAGGAGGGAAGACTGTGTGCGTTGAAGTTGAAGTGGTTGATGTGCCTCTCCACTACAACCTTTTGTTAGGAAGGCGTTGGACCTATGAAATGCATGTAGTGGTTTCCACAGTTTTTTGGGTCTTGTTGTTTCCAAACGAGGGTCGAATCGTGACTATTGACTAGTTGTCCTTCTCCCATCTCGACCCTCCATCGGGGGCATCCATGGTATCGATGATTGATAAACCTCGGCCCGGGACCATCAACATAGGGGTTTTTTTGTGTCCATCACTGATGGGTACTTTCAATTACCTACCTCTTTCTAGCGATGACAAGATTCTATCGGTTTCTCCCGACCAACCTAGGGATGAAAATTTTCAAATGTCGTTGTTCCGAATGAATTACTTTCATGACCCATGGACTCTTCCTTGCCCATTGATCTCGATGGAAGGGACATGGCATTCTAGCATGGCCATGCCCTTGTCCATGACAAAATTTGCATACAACATTGTCCAGCAAGCTTCGACCAACCTCGATCTGAATCCTACACAGGAGTTGGATCCCATTCTCGAGCCTATTTGGGCTCAAGGTTCCCTTTCCACTACAAATTATTTAGACCTCATCTTGCCCTCAGATGAGGTGATTCTATAGGAATTGAATGGTCCAAACAGACTCTGGGATGATCTCCATCACAGATCTTATTTCCTCCCAGAGTTAAGAAGAATAGAGGTAGGCGAATTTTTGTTGACTATGATTGGAGATAGGTCTTGTCCTATTAATCCTATGGCTACGCACGTAGTTTACGCCAAGGGTAATATGGAGAGTATCACTGAAAATATCCCCATATTTATCTCCAGAACCCCTGGCATCGTGGAGAATGTTTTTGTCAGAGTGGACTGCTCCCCCGAAGAGATTCGAATTTATACAAAGTTGTTTAAATAATTTTGCGACGTGTTTTCCCGGTCTTATGAGGAAATGTCAGGCATAGACCCAAGAATCGTCGAACATGAGATAAGGAATTATCCTAATGCCAAGCTGGTCCGAAAAAATCTTTGTTTGGTGAATCCTCGGAAAGAGGCATCGATTAAGGCTAAAGTAGAGAAATTGCTTAAAGTTGGTTTTATATACCCCGTACAGTTGATAGAATGGGTTTCAAATCTCGTTCTGGTTAACAAAAAATAGGGTACGATTCGCATGTGCATGGAATTCCGTGACTTAAACAAGGCATGTCTGAAAGATAATTTTCCCACCCCATTCATTGATCATAATGTTGATGAATTCGCGGGCTGTGAGGTATTTTCGTTCATGGATGGTTTTTTGGGATATAACCAGATTCATATCAAACCCGAAGACCAACATAAAACAACTTTTATCTGTCCTTGGGGAACATTCACTTATTGTAAGATTTCTTTTGGCCTAAAGAATGTTGGAGCCACTTTTCAGTGGGCCATGTCTTTTTTTTCCATGATCTTAGACATATAGTCAAGGCTTATCTTGATGATCTAGCATCATTCTCTCGCAAGAGATGTGATCATCCCACACACCTCCAACTAATCTTTGAACGATGTCACTACTATCGAATTCACTGTTGGGTATGTGTTATATTTTTTGGGCTGACATATTTTCGTCGATTTCGGGCCGACATATTTTCGTCGGGCCGACATATTTCCGAGACCACATGATATTAGGTGGTTTTTCAGCACATGGTTTTTTGCCGATGGTTTTCTATTTTCGGTTAAGGAATTAGGGTTTTGGACTAATCCAAGTCATTGGGTTAGGGTTTTGGATGCCGCTGGCTCCTATATGTATATTGTATTGTAAACAATGTAACAAAGAATGTATCAATATAATATATGCTGGTTTTCCCGGTTTGGGTTTCCAGGTGAAAAATCTCTGAGTAATGTTTGTATTTGCCATTGTATCTTTTCTGTTCTTTTCTGAATATCAGTTTGCAGTAGATATTGTACAAGGTTAGAATTTACATTCACCTGAATCCTAACAAGTGCATATGTTGCATGATGTCGGGCCATCTCTTAGGTTTCATAGTTTCAACAACAGGGATCATGGTCGATCGTATTAAGGTTGAGGCGATAGTTCAGTTCCCTCCCCCGTGCACAATACCCCATCTTCAGAGCTTACAGGTGAAATTAAAATTTCTTCAGCGTTTTGTCGTAAATTACGCCGAGATCACTAAAGGGTTCATGCATTTATTGAAAAAGGGAGTCCCTTTTTGTTGGGACGAATCCGCTCAATGCTCGTTTGAAGCATTGAAACATGCCCTTACATATTCCCCTCTTCTTCGACCTCTTGATTATAACATATATTTATTGTTGTACTTGGCCACTGCAGATTCGACCATCGGCATGGTCTTGGCTCTAGAGGATGATCTGCTTGAGGATCATGTTATTTACTACCTTAGTTGAGGCCTGGTTAGGCCGGAACTCAACTATTCCCATGTTGAGAAGCTTGCTTTGGCAGCAGTGCATGCGGTCTAGCAGTTTCATCATTACATTCTTCTTCACAAGACCATTGTCGTTACCATTGTGAATCCCTTTCAATAGGTGTTGACACGACGGGTCATTGGCGAAAAAATCAATATATGGATTGTTATCCTCCAGGAATTTGACTTGGATTTTGTTTCCCTGAAATCCAAAAATTTGTTGATCTTTGCAGAACTTATTTCGTAAATTCCGGTTGAACCTAGTGATGACACGCCTGAAGAATCACCTATCAAATGAGATATTTTTCTGATTGCATCTTAGGACCCTTGGTATGGAGATATAATAGTCTATCTATAGACTTTTAAGTGCCCTTCTTATACTTCCTGTGATGAGTGTCGACGAATCCGCCATCATGCATGAAACTATCTCATACTCGATGACACTTTGTATCGTTGAGGTGTAGATTGCATTCTTTACTGGTTCCTTATACATGAGGAAGTAGAGCTCGTTCTGAATGACTACCACATGAAAGCATGTGGTGGTCATATGTCTGGGTTGGAAACAACCCAAAAGATTCTACGTGTCAGTTACTTTTGGCCTACATTAATCAAGGATTTCATTGAGTCGGTTAAGAAGTGCCACTCGTGTAAGATCTTCTCTCAGAAGATGCGGGCACTTCCTTCACCCATGTTTCCCATCATCGTTGTTGGTACCTTCACTAAGTGGGGGATTGATTTCACTACATGTCACCTGACTTCAGCCAGGGGGCCTCGTCTTATCATTGTAGCAGTAGAATACTTCACAAAGTGGGTCGCGGCTATGCCAACATTCAATAATGATGGAGAAACAACGACTTTGTTTATTTTTAACCAGATAGTAGCAAGGTTCGACATCCCGAAGGAGATTTTCACTGACCATGGTAGTCACTTCCAAAATAAAATGATGTCTGAGTTAACATAAAATATTGGGTTGAGGGAAGAACATTCATCACCCTACTACCCACAAGGGAATGGTCAGGTGGAAATTATGAATAAGTCGCTCAAGACTATTCTTCAGTGGATGATCAATTCTGCCAAGTCAAATTGGCATTTGATATTGTACTCGACATTATGGGCCTACCCAACATCTGTAAAGACTTCCATTGGATTCTCACATTTTCAACTCATATATGGGCTGGAAGCAGTCTTTCCTATTGAGTTCCAGATCCTATCTTTAAAGTTGGCAGTAGAGTTACTGCCAGACACTTCACTACTTGAAAAATGCCTATTATATCTCGAGCAGCTCGATGAGAAAATAAGTGATGCAGCCTCAACCAATGAGGCTCATAAGAAAAGATTCAAGTATCAATATGATAGGTCCATTCATCCTCGGATTTTCCTTGAAGGCGATCTTGTCTTGGTCTATGACCAAGACAAAGATCTCCTGGGGGCAGGCAAGCTCAAACCCATGTGGTTCAGACCTTTCATAGTGAAAGAGGTCTTAAATAAGGGTGCTTACCGTCTGGTTGAATTTGAGGGAAATGCCTTGGTGAAGCCTAGAAATGGGCTCTACCTCAAGAAGTATTACTCTTAGGTTGGTCGCTTGGGTGACTTCTTGTACATATGTATAGTTCTTATACAGTTTTTTGTCTTTTTCATTGTATGGGTGTGTAGTTATTTATGTCTTCCTTTTTACTGTGGCATATGTCAAGTGAATCGAGGGTGTTCTTTGGGTTCACGAACGACGCTAGATGACACACTCGGAGGCTTGCTTTGATAGCTTGGGTGATTTTCACACCTGAAGGCCAGTTGCTATCTTCCAAAGGTATTTGTCTAGGTGATGCCACAAAAAATTTCATCGAGTACAGCGCAGTGATAGATTTGTTTTGTGATTCTTTGTCACATGGAATTTCTCACCTCCAGTTCTAATTAGATGCACAACTGGATGTGTCCTAGTTAAATGGAGTTTACTGCATATATGATCATACTTTACACCATTTTTTCCTTAGGGTACATCTCTTAGAACATTGCTTTGATTACATTATGTATATCCATGTTTCTAGGAGATTAAATCAAATTAAATATACTCTAGCTAATCAAGTATTAGATTGGTATGTTTCACACACATAAAATGAAGCACACACATACACATGTACATATGTTTGTAAAAAATGTGATACATAAGACGATAAAGGTGTATATATATATATATATATATATATGCCAAAAAATGTTAGAGTACATCGTTGGGCGTGAACACCTAAAAAAAAAGGTCTAGTATACATCACAGGTCTTATGCCCTCAAAAATATAAAAAATGATGGCCTTGCCGTAGTGAACGACGACATTGGCCAAAAGCTGGAAATGATGGACCCAAGTTCATGGCACCCCCACTACATGAGGCTGCATGGAAGGTGGGAGATCCTCGATCTCAGCCATAGGAACTATCCAAGTGAGCGCAGTGAGGTTATGCTCCACATGCCTCAATACTCTCTCAGCCTCTCCAGCTGGAGGTCCCCCTACAACTACTGGTCCATAGACTGTTGCAGGTCTCGCCTCTGGTCGAGGATGTCGTCGAGTCCTCGTGAAGTCTGTCGAGCACACTAGTCCCACATCTGTACATAACAGATACATATATGTCAGTACTCTAATGCATATAAAAATGATATATATAAAAACAATTAAAAATTAAATAACCTTAAAAACCTATACCTAGATCTCCTCGCTCCTCTCTGGTAGGTACGGGCATGTCCAGATCTCTGGAGAAGTTGATTCCAGCATAGAGGTAGTCCTTTATAACTGGAATTTGTCCTGCCCACCAGTCGAAGAATTTGCCGTCGAAGGCCTCTATGGTCCTCTCTCCCCCTTGTCATGGCAGCAATGCTACCCATCTACATACTATTGGTAAGGAGGTGAGATGCCCCTGTATAGTCTCTCTCGGACTCAGACTGGGCACCCTCTCAAAGAAGAACAATCATAAGATGGTTCCAAACCCAAAGTTCTTGTTGCTATGCTCTTGGAACTCTGTCAGCTGCCTCTTCATGCATGTGAGTATGGTCGTACTCAATTCATAGATATGTGCCTCTTGGCACTGAATAACATAATGCATGTGCACCCGAGAATCCTGTTGAGGCGACACAGATCCAGTGATCCATCCAATGAGTAGTAAGATAATTCTTAATGTCAAACTAGTGATATTATGAATGGGAACTTGAGAACCTACCTTCTTAGTGCCAACCTCACAATACATCCTGATGTAATCCTCGATGTTGAAAGGCTTGGGGGGAAAGGTGTGCATATTGATTGGTTCCCCTCTCCTCAAAAGGCCAGTCAAGAAGTATATGTCCTCATTCATTGGAGTCAATGACTTCCCCTTTATCATGAATGCCTCTACATCTAGATGCCAATAGTCAACCAGGATGTTCAGTAACTTGGGTTGTGCCCTCATAAATGGACATCGGAAGAACTTCCACAGCCCACATTGTTTCAATCCGACAATGGAAGAAGGGTCCTCATCAACCAGTATATCAATATCCTCATGTTCCCTCTCCCTCCAGTGGACATACATCTTGTTCCATGGAAGTTCAAAAGGGAGTTAGGTATTGCATTCTTATTTTTATTTTTATTTTTCAAGCCTTTTGAGGGTGTACGAGGGTTGTTTTGGCCATAGTTGCATATGTACACTGGTATATTGTTTTCTTCATATGTACATATGCAGGTTGTCCTTGGACATCCCGCATACACGCAAGGCCACCCTTTTTAATGGAGTGTGCCCACTCAAAAAAAAAAAACAATGCATAAAGAAAGAATGGAAATGCAAGAGGGATGATTTTGTACTTACTTGGTCTGAGCAGAAGTTCGTTTCGTCCTCTGAAGCTCCTAGAATCAACTTCTTTAGAAAAGGGGATTTTTTACCTTTTGGTTAATTTTCAAAATGAAATGGTGAAAATGAGTTGTCAGCTTCTATTTATAGAATATTTTGGCCCTTTTTGCCACTTTTTTGACCCCCTTTGTCATTTTTCCTGGATTGCAAATCATTTAATTCCATTCTCAAGTTTCTTATGGGATGTTACGATACACTTTTCTTTGGTTTGGTGACTTTTTGGGAGATGGGTCACTTTCAAGGTCCTTTGGTCAAAAGTCATTTTTTCAAATTTTTGCATATAAGTTAGGATTTCACCTCCACTTTTTTCATCTCGTTGTCTTTTCCTCTTTTCCATAGGATCAGTCCCACCGAAGTGCGACATGTAACCATCATTGTTGCTTTATAAGTGTCGTTATTAGGTGGTAGAACCTACCTTTACATGGATGCCCTATATATATCATTGTTGCATTTTGGTGTCCATGTTGTCTATTAATGATTTTAGGCTCGGGATTCCTTGTTAGTCTTGTCATGATTACAATATTGAGCCTCATTCTTCTGATGCACCATCACTCTTGGCCTCACCCTCGGGACTCCAAAAATGAGCATTCTTTGTTGTCTTTCAAGATCGCTTTGAAATCTGAAACAAACATCCGACGAGACTCCATTTATGCTTTTCGATATTGTCTGGATTAACTGAGAAAGGTAACCTTATGGAGTCTTCTTTAATCCCTTTACAAACTCTCTAAACATGAAAATATTGTCAAACGATCTTGTTTCCCTTCACACTCGCCAAACTCAAATTTGAAGGAACGTCTGTCCGATGGTAGTATAGCCCTTTTTTGGTCCAGACGGTAAATTGTACGAATAAAGGTATACTCTAGGAGCTTAGGTTCACTAGAAGAGTATTCTCAAGTATAAGTTTAACCCTTTTTAGGGCCCAAGGGACTAAATTTACGAAAAAGAAACATTCTCCTTGGTTTTGGTTTATCACCTTTTTTGGGCCGTGGAGATTGCTTACAAAAAAGGAACCCCTACGGAGTCCATAGTTAAGCTCTTTTCAGACTCCCTAAAATTGAAAAGATCGTCGAGTGAACTTGTTCCCTCACACTCGTTAAATTGGTCCAGAAGAAAATTTATTGGCATGAGTTTACCCCTTTTTTCGGCCTGTGGATTATGGAGGAAAAAGGTACACCTTGGGAGATTCGTCTCACTGGGAGAGTTCTCCTTAGTAACTTTTATACTTTTTCGAGATACGGGGACTAAATCCAGAAAAAACGTTGTGAGTCCATAGTTAAGATCTTTTCAGACTCCCTAAAATTGAAAATATTGTCGAGTGATCTTGTATTTGTCACACTCGTTAAAATGGTTTTGAATAGACGTCTTTTCGATGCCATTTTACCCCTTTTTCGAATCGACTATACTATTTCCAAAAAAGGTACCCCCTGGAGTCTTCTTTTACATTTTTTCAGACTCTCTAAATGTGAAAAAAATACCGATATTACCTTCTTTGGGCTCGTTAAAAATCACATTGAAGGGGGTTTCATTGTGTCTTTCTAATCACACTTTCATCCCTGCGTCTTTGGCCTAATGTCGGCTCCATGTTTCTCTCAACTGAACCTTTGAAGCATGACTTATACACAAGCCTTGTAACACTTTGCCTCTCTGACCTGACACCTTGACCCATGGAGGAATTTTCCCCGAGTGTCATTTTCCTGCACATGTCTCCTTTTTCTGAGCATTAGTGTTTTCCTTGCACTTGGAACTAGTATGATTTCTTGCAACACTCGTTCCTCCTTTGTAATGTAGCATTCTTTTATTCTTTTTCAAGATCTTTAAAAATTG